>AWOL01S0037694.1:70652-84619 GCA_000715115.1 Nicotiana otophora | reverse complement strand
GAGTTGTTTCCAAGCCATCAAATCACTGTTCCATCTTACCACACACGTACCCGGGGGTGAACCCACGTCACCCTATTCCATATAGGCTTGACTATACAATACAACTGAAAATCATTAATTTAACCTTAGCCCATAAACCTTGGAGTTTAATTTCCAACGTTTAGAATTTTC
Organism: Nicotiana otophora; assembly: GCA_000715115.1. Classification (NCBI taxonomy): domain Eukaryota; kingdom Viridiplantae; phylum Streptophyta; class Magnoliopsida; order Solanales; family Solanaceae; genus Nicotiana; species Nicotiana otophora. Next base: position 84,448 of record AWOL01S0037694.1, on the reverse strand, counting down.
TTTTAAGACACCAATCTTACATTTACACACCGTATAAGTCCGAACAAGTTTCATCGTGCTATAACTATAACCAAGGATATAATCAACCAATATATTACACAACTCGCATGCTCGTAGCACTATTCCTGATTACAGTGACTACTCCAAAACCAACCACATACTAGTATTAAACCCATATCGAACCAAACCTCATCCCAAAACCTTCGTACATGTTGATAATAAAAGAAACACGCGAAATTTCATGACCATTCACAGATCAACAAGTCACAGAGCTCTCTCTCCCCAACCAGAACCGTAATCACTTTCTGAGCCGACTTTCAATATATAGTTCCGAATATACCGAAAATAAACATGATAGTACCCATTCCAGGTCCAATGACCTTATATTACTAAACACAACTGTTCCACAGACATGTCGCACCAATATAACTCAGAGCCACAACCCGTGCAATCCGTGCACCAATACGCAACAATTCAAATGTTCTCAGTCATGGAAAAATGACTCAAATGAGAGAACTGCCCTGCTAGATTAACAAGTACCGCCATAATGAAATGCTAAAAATTCATCACACACGTAGAACCATCACCCGATCCTAACACAAGGTTCATACCTTAATATAACTCCGCTGCAGTGCGTGACCCCATCCAAACATTGGTCCATATTACCTACCTCGAGTCACCCTGCTCAAAATTCAATAACGATGGAGAGGCAAATGACCAAAATGCCACATAAAACCTGAAAGAACATAACCATTACACAATCGATCATGCAATACCCAAATACCCGTCACACTCAAATAGAACCGCACCATCTGTGCACATAACCAATGAATCACAACTCCTCATAGCATAGAGGAGTAACTCGCAGATCATTTCAGAACATAAATAAGTTCAACATCAACTGAATGACACATCCCTCAATAATAGCAGTATAGAGCCAACCATTCCGGCTCGGTGTAGAATACACATCTTAATTGGGCCTACCTATGGACACCCAAATCAGCTCGGGTTACCCACAAATAGATAAAACTCCCTCCGAAAATCCATAATGACTGAATCATAACACATTTTATCATCTGGCTAGCTCTGGCCACAACTTCACAGTTCACAACTATGAAACAATCTGCTCCTCAGAACTCCCAATCTCCAAATCCATAATACACGCAAATCACCATATTTGATTCTATCTCCATCGCCCGAATGCCTAACACCTCTCTCATACACGATCATCCCACGAGAAATACTTTAAAAGTTCTTCCGTTCCACTTGGCAAAATTTGAATATCATCAGTCGATCAACCAAGAAAATACCGCAATACTTATGAGATATCCATAATTCAAAACATAGTGCGCCTTCTGAAATGTAAATTCTACTCACGCAATACCAAATAGTTATAACATTCATCTAAACATCGAAAATTGTTCATGCCCTCTAAGAATTTATGATTTCCCTTTCAAAGCTAAACCATGAACTTGCACACGCCAACCTTAATCCCACACAACACACCGCATCTATCACGCTATCATTTGAAAAGTACGAGAACCTCATAATCATTCTGAGTCACAAGTAAAATACATATCTGATCAGCCAGAAGCATTACATTTGATCCCATTTAGTATAAAATCACAATACACAACATGCTCCTCAGGCTGGTAGGAAAATACCCATCTCAAACTGTGGTAGAAAACCTCGAGAATGCTTTAGAATCCATTTGCACATAATCAGGCCATCAAAGTTGAATCTCTCTAAATCAACCAAGTCACGTAGGTCGCCAAGCCCAGGTGTATTACTACAAAGCACTTGTAGAAAACCCCCACATCATAAGCACCCAAAGAACCGATCATATCCATTACTATACTGATCCAACCTACTACCCGTTTGTCTTATTTTCTCCGAGATTCTTCCGAATCTGTCTTCAGATTAATACTTCTCCTTGCTAAAATGCCACGATCTTTAGCCACAGCTCACCCCACAAACCTAGCATAGAACCACAACGCCCTATGGCCCATAAGCAATTGTAGTCTTCTTAAGCACCTTCAAAAATACCACAACTATAACACTCACTCTGAGAATACCTTATGTAAATTTAAAATTGTTCTTCTTACCTTCCTTATACAAAAATGTAGAATCCATAGTTATATAGAATGTTCGCAAGTCCAGGCACCATCAAACATAAATCTCGGATTTTATTCATACACAAGTCCGGAAACATTCTCAATTGCTATATATAATTCTCAAACCCACTAGAATTTTCTCGGGAGTCACCCACTTTGCTCAAATCTAATTGCATCGCCTAAGTGGGCCAAAAGACACATGACCCATTAGCACCACAACACTCAAAGAAGTAACTCTACTTTAACATCACATATCAAATTCATACTCCATGCGCACTAAATCATTCACCAATAACCACTCACGCATCCCACGAATTTCATATACTCATATGTGCAATATAATCCTTAACCAGGAATTTCCTTATTCGAGTCATCCCCGATCTCAACTTCTGTAAGTCATAGCTAACCCACAAGTATTTCTCAGACCAAAATTAAAATTTAACACCTAACCATGAAATCAAATTATCAATAGCAGACTCCCCCACTTGGCTCAAAGCCATAGATTAAAATATTCCATAACTCACAATACCTATACTCTCTTACTACCATAATGCCACAGTCAGTCCAACGAAACTTCTTCCCAAGCTCATACAATGTCAGCCACAAAAATACCTCAATCATCCGCTAAGCTCATATTTATCCTCTTAACACACAAGTGAACTTTCTCAACCAGATTCAGATTCAAATCTCCAACCATACACCTCGTCGGCAGAAAAGAAACTCTCTACTCACATCATAAGGAATACACCTACGTAGATTACTCCGTAGGGGATAACCCACCTACTTAGCCTTAAACTGGTATCTTTTTATACCCTTTCGCAGTCACAATTACTATGCAATCACTTAATCTATCTGAGTCCAAACTCATTAACCAGACATGAGAGTTTGGTCTGTCCCAAAATTTAATAATGTGAGAGATCCTTCAAAACATTCATTACTCGAGACTGTTCGTCACATCAAATCGAAAATTAATCACCCAATGGCCTTTCCTTTACATTTCAAGGAAACACTTCTTTGCATATTCCAATCGTCTTAACACGTCCTGCGGTTATATCATACCCATCATACTGCCATTCCACCACTCGTCGAGCCACAAATTCCACTGTAGGGTCATTACCGGACATATAAGTCCAATTGTACGAGTTACAACTGAAGCTACTGAGCTTAAGCTGCGATCTAAACCTTGCCTCAAGTTCTCCAGACTGTCCCATCACCAAAACATAAAATACTCATCTCGAACTTCGTTCAAGAAATCACAAGCCGACGATGCACAGCTGATACCGAGCGCTCATGTGCGCATACGAATACGTGGAAGGAATTCAAAGAGTTTATGCCTCAAGGTGAATCAATCTTACACGATAAGGAAAGAAAGATAGGAAGTATATATCCTAAATGCCTTGTAGCCTCTCGAAGATAAGTATGGACGTCATCATACTGATCCGCAAGACTCTACTAGACACTTGCTCATGACTTATAGAATCTATGAACCTAGAGCTCTGATACCACCTTGTCATGACCCAAAATCCAACTAGACGTGATGGCACCTAACCCAACCCGCTAGGTAAGCCAACTTGCAATTATTCAATTCAAATAATAATATTTTAAGCAATTTAAGTGAATAAAGATCCTAATCTTATACAATCCCCAAGAACTGGTAGTACAAATTATGAGCTTCTAAGAATAGAGTATACAAAACGGAAATGAAATAAATACATAGTCCGTTTGAATAATACATAAATAGAGCTTTTATAAATCTAAGGAAACCTTGAACAAGAGCCAGCTACAACAGGAACGCAGGTACATCTTCAAGTCCTGCAACCATCGAGCACAGCAACACCAGCAGCCAATATCTGCACGCAATGTGCAGAAGTGTAGTATCAATACAACCGACCTCATGTACTGAGTAAGTAACAAACCTAGTCGTAGGTTGAAAGTAGTGACGAGCTTCTTCCAAGGTCGGGTCCATAACCAATATTCCACAACAGTCCATAACAACATAAACAAATAATACCAGAAGTAACTCAGAGATACAATGCTCAGCCAAATCATGATTTCAAAAATAATAGTTCTTCCTTTCAAGTACATTAGTGAAAACCCAAATCATTTGCCGAAGTTGCCAAAAATATGAATAGTTTGAAAACAATAAATTTCTCCAAAAATCTTTTCGATAATAAATAAGATGTTTCATTTTCCTTCCAGATAACCTGTGTAAAACAAATGCATCACTATGCCCATCTATCAAAATGTGTGAAAATCATGAATGATGTGATGTTGTACAGCATGAGGAAAATACATCTCTATGCCTATATGTAAATATGTTCATGCTAATGCGATGTAACTCAGTGATAAAATCATAAATAGCCCATCGGGCAGAACATCACTCATATGCAGCCCCTCGGCAAGCCTCACAGTCACTCATGCCTCTCGGGCATACCTCACAGTCACTCATGCCACTCGGGCATATCTCACAATCCCTCATGCCACTCCGGCATACCTCATAATCACCCATGCCTCCCAGTTACTCAGCACTCGACACTCGGCTTTCGCACTTAGTAGGTACCTGCGCTCACTGGGGGTGTATACAGACTCCAGAGGGGCTCCTTCAGTCCAAGCGCTATAATCTGCACGGACAACTCGCGAGCTACACGAACAACTCACGTGCTATAAAACTAAAGTATATAAAGCATGCTGCAGGCGGGAAGCCCCAATCCACATAATAATCCTCACAATTAGGCCCTCGGCCTCACTCAATCATCAATCTCTCCAGTCTCTTGGGCTCACAATGTCATGAAAATAGCCCAAATATGATGATATGATGTATCAATAAATAACAACAGAGACTGAGATACGATATGTAATGAAATGAATATGACTGAGTATGAATTTTCAATTTAAAACAAATAATTCACAGCAATATGACCTCTTCCCAATAATACCGGCACATAGCCTCAACATGATTTTTAATATGCTTTTCAGCTCAATTTCTTTAACTCATAAAATCGCATGGAAAATGCCAAGATCATTTAACTATAAAATTCCACAGAAACAATTATGTCACAATTTCTATAGTGGACGCCCACACGCCCATCACCTAGCATGCGCGTCACCTCCCAACAATTCACGAAATACATATATTCAGGGTTCATACCCTCAACTCCAAGATTAGAAGAGTTACTTACCTCGAACAAGCTGAATCCAATGTCGAGCAAGCTAAACAATGCTCCAGAAATCCCATTATGTGCGTAGCAACTCCCGAACGGCTCGAATCTACCACAATTAATTTGATTAAGTCCACACAATATATAGGAATTAATTCCATATCAAAATGCTAATAGTTTCTACAACATTTGAAATTACGCCTCCAAACATCACCCGTGGGGCCCACATCTCAAAATCCAACAAAACTCACAAAATATGACAACCCATCCAATTACAAGTTCAAACATACTAATTTTACCCAAATCCGACTCCAAATCGATATTCAAACTTGAAAATTTGGTTTTGTGAAATTATAGAAATTTTCTTCTATTTCTCTTGAAGATTCAATAATCGTACACCAAAAATGAAGACTAATTCATGGAATATAATCGCAAGGGAGTTAAGAACACTTATCCCAAGTTGTGTGGAAAATTTCCTCTCCGAGGGGTAAAAAATGAAGAGCACTTACCCCAAGGGGTCGTTTGTGAGACCTTCGCTTCTGCGGGAAAAATCTCGCTTCTGCGAGAACAACTTGGCCAGCCATAATTGCTTCTGCGATGCCAAGTACCGCACCTGCGGTCGCGCTTCTGCGCTCAAAGGTTCGCACATGCGGACCTGCCTCTCCCTCAACTCTGCATATGCGGAGCCTCGCTCGCACCTGCGGGCTCGTAGATGCGGTTAACTCCTTCGCACCTGCACCCTACCCAGGCTAGCCCAGCTCCGCTTCTGCGTAACAAGGGCCACATCTGCGGTACCGCACCTGCGGCCAATTCCTCACAGGTGCGATCACCCCAGAAGACAGAAATGTTTCAAGATTTCTTCTAAGTCCGAATTTGATCCGTTAACCATCTGAAACTCACCCAAGCCGCTCGGGACCCTGTCCAAACTTACCAACCAGTTCCATAACATAACACGAACCTAATCGAGTCCTCAAATCATATCAACCAACATCAAAATGACGAATCTCACCTCAAATCAAAATCTATGAACTTTGAACTTTCAAATTCTACGTCTTGTGCCAAAACACATCAAATCAATCTGGAATGACTTCATATTTTGCACACAAGCCATATTTCACTTTACGGACCTATTCCAATTTCTATAATTGGATTCCGACCCCGATATCAAAAAGTCAGCCCCCGATCAAACTTCCCAAAAATACATCTTTCGGCATTTCAAGCCTAATTCCACTACGAACCTCCAAATAATTTTTCGAACATGCTCCTAAGTACAAAATCTCCATACAGAGCTATTGAAATTATCAGAATTCGAATCCGAGGTCATTTACATATAAGTCCACATTCGGTCACTATTTTAACTTAAGCTTTAAACCTTGGAACTAAGTGTTCCAATTCCAAAACCTCACTGGATCCGAACCAATTTCCCCGGCAATTCACACAACAACTGTAAAGTACAATTTGAGAAGTAAATGGGGAAACGGGGTTGTAATACTCAAAACGATCGGCTGGGTCATTACATATACTCTCTATTACGCACTTGTGATCAAGCCACACCTGCGGTACCCCATCTGCGGCTAGTCCTACGGCAGGTGCGAACGCACCAGATGCCTGAAGCTTTAGTACTTCTATGAAGTGTAACCAAGCTCCGCCAACCATACGAATCCCACTCGAGGCTCCCGGGACCACATCCAAACATACCAACACATCCTAAAATATGATACAAACATAGTTGAAGCCTTAAACCACATCAAACAACAATGCAATCACGAATCGCACCCCAATGCAAGCCTAAGAAACTAAGAAATTTCCAACTTCTAAAGCCAATTCCAAAACCTATCAAACCAACTCCGATTGACCTCAAATTTTGCACATAAGTCATAAATGACACAACGGACCTACTCCAAATTACGGAACCAAAATCCGAGCCCGGTATCAATAAAGTCAACACTAGGTCAAACTTCTCAACCTTGCAAACCTTCAACTTTCCAACTTTCCAACTTTCACCAATTCAAGCCAAAACGACATACAGACCTCCAAATCAATATCCGGACATACTCCTAAGTCCAACATCACCATACAAAGATATCGGAACCATCAAAACTGCATTCCAGAGTCATTTACTCATAAATCAACATTCCGTAAACTCGCACAACTTAAGCTTCCAATCTTGGGACTAAGTGTCCCAATTTACTCTGAAACATCCCCGGAACCAAACCAACTACTCCAGCAAGTCACACAACTACAAATGAATATAGAATAAGCAATAAATAGGGGAACGGAACTACAACACTCAAAATGACTGGTCGGGTCGTTACAATAGAGAAGACAGAAGACCTCTTAGGAAGGCCTATGTATTATGAAAGGGAGTCAACAAATTGTTACCACGTCATGTTGGAGATTAAAAGGGAAAAGGAGAAGCTTTACTTACCTTGGTTCTTGGCCTTCTAGTTGAATTTGGGTGAAATTGTTTTTCGCTTACAGGGGCCTGACGTGAAAATATCTAAAATCTTCTGTACCCATCAGGTCAGGTTCTAAACCGATGGAAGAACCCAACAGGTAGCTGAAATAAGATAAATAAAAGTTAGCAAAGGAGGGAATTTTCTTTAACACATTAAAATAGAGATATTCGTAAAGCTTATGAATGAAGTTCTAGGATTCAGGGATAGGAGGTGCTGTCGCCGGAAGAATATCCCTGGTAGAAATGATAACGAACTTTTCCATCCAACCATGATCGTTATCATCATCAACACTGGTGGCGATGGCATGGTGATCGCGTTTGCTGAGTTTGACCATGTCTCATCAGAAAATCTTTGGGGAGTAGAGGTTGATCAAATGAGCAAGAGTGAGGGTTTCACAGGCCCGGGAGCACACTACCCGAAGGCAAGCTACTTTGCCATATTGACTGACCTGCCTGAGCCAAACAAATTTGGTAGTTGTGGCAAAACTCTAAAATAATAGGCTCAATTTCTCGGCCCATTGTTAAAGTAAAAGGGTACATGTAAATGCTCATGACCCCTGGTTTGCTGAATGTGACCCTTTCCACTTCATTAGGGGTTAAAAACTCAATGTTTTTCTAGACACAATATTCTTTCACAACAGGAATACTAGTAGGATGGATGAAAGAAGGATATATGCTTACGGGCCAATTTTTGTCATTTTTAGGGTTGAGAAGTTCCTTTTGTAATTGAAGATCTGTCTCAGAATTTAATTGAGAGGGGATGATTGTGTTGGTAGTAAGAGGACCGGCATCGGCTTCCTTGTTCTTCTTAGAAGGGCCACCACATATATAAATGCCTGAGTTACCAGGGGAAGAGGTAGTATAAGACATGATGATGGAAAATTTGAGTAAGAAAATCTTACTGAGAAAGAGAGGTTTGCAAAAAAGCTATAAGGAAATTCAAAGAAGAAGAGTAGTAAAAGTGAAAGGGTAAAAATGATGAGAAGTGGAGAAGTTTATAGGCGGTAGAATTCATGTCATCATTACCTAGGAGACTGGTGAAATTATTTTCCGAAATCACGAAATAACACGTGTTCGGCTCATTAATGCAAAGAGACGTGCGTTCTTTTCAAGTGTCAGAAAGCGTTCAGGAATATTTCCGCCAAGAAACAAATTCTTATCTACTTTCCGGTAACATAAAGTTTAGTCACCGAAAAGGGAGACTATCTGTATGGGATAAAATTTATGAACAATTGGTAGATGTTCGTCGAGTTGACACATGGAAGTGAAGACAAGTAAGACATGAGTCAGCAAATAGCTAACACTGGTGACGAACATATGACCGGTGCTGAGTAAGTTTCGAAGGCGCGGGGACCAGGGATGAAGATTTGAAAGGAAGATGTCGATTGGAAAAGACAGCATTCAATGAGCAGCCGTTACAAAGAATCTTTATTTTTATACTCAACCGTTATACAGCTATCAATAGCGGTTTTATTCATATTAAAGAAGAACTTGATTTGGGGATCTTGTCTCCCTAAATTGAACTATAACTAGAAGAATTTGTATTCATTGGAGGACACGAAAATCATATGTACGCAAAAAGGCTAAACTTACTTTTATTCTATTAACAATCACTACTAGAAATTCGGGCAAAACCATCCAAAAAAAGGACCAAAGTTAGTCGGTAATGGCCAATAACCATCCAAAACGCAACCATTTACGTGTGGACGGTATTTTGAAGGTCGGAAAGGCATACCGACCAAAGTTGGTCAGAAATTACCGATCAATATTGGTCGGTATGCTCTACACCACCATCTGACAATGTAATTGACTTACCGACCAAAATTGGTCGGCATATTATTTTAATAATTTAATTTTACCGACCAAACTTGGTCGGTTTATTAAATTTATTAATTTTTCCTACGACCAACTGTGGTCGGTATATTTTTTATAATTTTTTTTATAAATTTATAAACTTGGGAAATATATTTTTTTATAAATTTTTAAAATTTAAAAAAATCGACCAACTTTGATCGGTACTGGAAAAATATATTTTTTTAAATAATTAAAATTTAAAAATACCGACCAACTTTGGTCAGTAAACTGGACAGTGCAGGCAGAAAACCGACCAAACTTGGTCGGTAATATTGAATTCTGGGAATTCATTATACATTAACCGACCAACATTGGTCATTAATGTGCAATTTAATATTTTTATTATTATTTACCGACCAAAGTTGGTCAGTTTTTTGGGTTTAATTTTGGCAAAAAATGCATGTTTTGGTAGCTACACCACCTGTCAAATAAAAACAGCATGCCAATACCCCCAATTCACATTTAATAATCACCAATTCACCACATACAACCCTTAATTCACCATAAATCCAACCAAATATCCAACAACAACAACAACCAAACATCCAATTAATACTTTAAAACTAACAAATTAAAGTTCAATTAAACATCACAATACAAAACCAAGCAAACACTAATTACAATAAGTTCAAAATTGTTCAATCTAATTCAAAACTAGTTCTATTAGTCTAGTTCAAAGTATATCAAAGTATTGGTCAAGGAGTGTTTTCTAAAACATCTTCACCATCTGATGAACTTTCATCTACAAGACGGTATAGAGAACGGTCTTGTGGAGGGCAGGAAGAACGATCACGGGGAGGACGGGAGGAACAATCACGAGGAGGACGAGAGAAACGATCACGTGGAGGTCGAGCCTCTGGCGATGACTCACGAGACCGGGGCAACGAAAAAGCTCCACTAGAAAGAAGAGTTCTGATCTGAGCTTGCATACCAAGGAATCGAGCATCTCTAATCCTTTCTCTTTCCTTGCCCGCTTCTAGCTCGGATGTAAGCTTTGACACTGTATCCCACATAGCCGAGAGGCTCTCCCTATTAAGTTCTTCGCCATGTGAAGAAGTAAATATTCCTTGCATTCCACACCTATAGCGATGGAAGTTTTTCATAGGAAGCCCATATACCTTCCCCCATTTTGGACCGCCAACAGCCTCCAACCATATTCTTTCAGCATCCTCGTCTGAAGGTTGGGTTGGCTCACCTGATTCACCAGCTGGCTGACTATGGAAGAATTCCTCCACGTTACTTTGGTAGCGACCCTACATTATTTTAAATTAAATTAGTATTTAAATTTTTTTATAAAAGTAAATGATAACACTTAAAGAAAATTAAAATCTTACATATGCAGTCTCTGCCCGGTCCTCGACCCACCTATCTCCATCCCCCTCTTTCTTCTTCTTTACAATATGCATCTCCTTGAATAGCTCATTGGACGCCCATACTTTTTTTCCTGAAAATAAATTAATTTAGTTAATAAATTGAATTGATATACTTAGAAAAGTAAAATAATTTAAGCAATTACCAATCTTCTTTTTATTGTCCCCAGGCTGATAGCACCCCCAATGTGCAAGGAGCCTCCCTTCTCGGATGAGCGAGCTTTCTTTCCTTTTTCGCTCCTCTCTAAGAAATTCGTGGTCTGTCATTGCCTTAATAAATCATTCCATAAATGCTCAAGACACCAGCCAGGCCTCTTGTTCTTCTTTCTACCATCCAAGAAATGATCCTCCAATCTCTTGCGAGCTTTATGATGAAATTTTGCAGCCACTTCCGCGCTATAGAGGTCTTCCCATTCACACTTGCTCTGCATTTCAAAAGTTAAATATTATATGGAAACATCATAAATATAAATTATTAAACTGTTTAAAAGAACATCTATATCTTAAACTGATTGAAAATTTGCTCCTTCAGCGAGAATGGAAAATCAGTCCAAGTCGCATAAGGGCCATCATAAAGCTTTTTGATGGCATTGGTGATTATCTTCATAGTCTTCTTAACTGTCTTGAACCTGCAATTTAACAATATAAATACATGAATATATTAGTAAAAACATTATAAAACAATAGACGCAAAAATAACAAATAACTCTTACACGTCACCCTCAGGGACTATGATGATCCTGCCATTGAGATCATAATGCACTACCTCTGGATCATCATCCTCAACATGTGTATCAGAGGCATGTGTTGATGGTGTAGGTGGCTCAGAGCTACTGTCTAGCAGGCGAAGGCCTGAAATGGATGGAGTCGATGATGAAGATGGCTGCGACCCCTGTGACTGCGACATAGCTCGATGTGATCCATGTGGCTGTGATACTGATTGTTGTGACCCGAGTGGCTGTGATATGGATGGATGCCATTCATGTGGCTGTAATAAGTAGGGATGCGATCCGCGTGGCTGTGATGCAGATGGCTGCGATCCACGTGGTTGTGAGGCAGCTGGACTGTATGTCGGACACATAGTCCTATGGCCCTGCGATGGAAGACCATGTGTCTGGATGAAGGTGTAGGCCTCGTGATGCTGTGGCATCTCAGTATAGCCGTGTAGTGGAGGATAAGACATTGGCATCTCTGAAGAGGGTGTAAAAGAGGGAGTATTATTATCTACCCTCCTCTTTCCCTTCCTAGCCTTTTCTCGACCCCGAGAACTAGTAGGGTCATTATTACCTTGACCCTTACCTGTCATCTGCATAATATAATACATATTTAGATTGAAACATATTAGAAACTAGTTATAAAATGAGAGTGCTTAAAAAAACTAACTTTTTAATCCTCGTCGACATATTGTTCCTCGTCCTCACTTGTTTGAAATTCATCAGTTGATTCTTCGTCCTCATTTTCTGTAATTGTTACTTCATTTATATCAACTTCTTCCAATATGCCTTCAGGATTTTCCAAATTATTTTTTAACTGATAGTCCACTATTTGGTGAACACTAGAGATATCGTTTGATATGCAACATCTAACACATTTTCAACTTCCACCCTACCTATAGGCTTAGTTTTGATTACAACCCACCAATCAGACTTATTCCACCGTAATGGATAAGGAGCATAATACACTTGCCTAACGTTATGTGCAATTATGAAAGGATCATATCGATCATACTCCCCCGTATGATTAACCTCAATTATATTGTATTGGTGGTATACTCTTGTACCTCTTGTTGGATTTGGGTCAAACCACTTGCATCTAAAGAGTATCAATTTCTTATATGACCAACCTGTATATTCTAGTTTTAATATTTCTTTGATCACATCATAATAATCAATATCTCCAACTTGGTTGCCATCACCACCTTGAACCCACACCCCACTGTTGTTGCTATTTTTATTTTTACAGCAATCATCTGTATGAAACTTATAACCATTCACTACGTACTTAGACATTGTTGTGACCTGAAGCCCAGGTCCCCAAGATATATCTTTTAAAAATTGATTTACATCATTATTTGGATTATTTACCTACATAGTGTTAAAAAATATTCATAAGTTATCATAACCAAATATATATATATATACATACATACATATATATATATATATATATATATATATATATACATATATACATATATATATATATAGCGGGAACTTTAGAAGAACATTATTAGGATAAACATACAAACTGTTTGAACCACGTATCAAATCTCGTATATACAACATCATGGCCAAATGTACGCACGAAGTGACTGTGAAACATCAAATATTTTTAGTAGTTGCATCAATATGTAATCACAGTAAAGTTTATATTTTGATAACTAATAAATCAATACTTACTTGAGAAATGGTACAACTTCGGGACAATTTAGCAACACATGAAGTGTAGCTGACTTGTACTCCATATCACTCAAACTTCTCTTTCTAACATCCTTAGAACATCGGCCTGGTTGATTGAGTATGGACATTGATGGATATAATGGATCATTCACACATTCGATAGTCTGCCTATTGGGTCTATTTCTGGAACATGGCACGTTACTCTCAAAATAATAAGAACAAAAATGTGCAATTTCCTTTGCAAGATAGACTTCGCATATAGATCCTTCAATCCTATTCCTCTGCTTAACAAATTGTTTGCATTTGACAAGTGTCCTACATAATGTCATATTAGCCAAGAACATTCAAATAAAATAGAATATTACATCAAACTTATAATATTACCTCTCAAAGGGATACATCCATCTGCATTGAACAGGCCCTCCAAGTCGTGCCTCGTGTAC
>AWOL01S0037694.1:43611-65341 GCA_000715115.1 Nicotiana otophora | reverse complement strand
TATATATATATATATATAGCCTTGTCAAGCCGCATGTGCAAATATCAATAGTAACAATAGCACGGCAGAAACCTCGTGCATCCCCATAACAATAACCGCAAGGCAGAAAACTCGTGCATTATAATAATAACAACCGCACGGCAGAAATCTCGTGCATCACCACAACAAGTAAAACAACAACAATGGCAATAATACAAAGTACGAGAAGTAAATCAACTCAAGAACTTTAAATCACAAGAAATGGTAGAACCAATTGACAAGGAATAACCACAGTAAAGAATGCTAGGCGTAAAGAGAACAGCTCAACAAGGGAAAACTAATATGTAACAACGATCCCACAATATACATTTCAACAACAGGGCAGCTAATACGAGTCAACAACAACAACCCAGTAAAATTCCACTAATTGGGTCTGGGGAGGGTAGTGTGTACGCAGACCTTACCCCTACCCCAAAAGGAATAGAGAGGTTGTTTCCGAAAGACCCTCGGCTCAAGAAAACAAAAAGACGAAAGGACAAAAGGAGACAATATTAGCAACACCACAGCAATCATAGGAAAAATATGAACACCATGAAATCCAGAAGAAAGATGCAAAGCAAAGGGAGACAATATTAGTATCACCACAACAATCATAAGAAAAATAGGAACACCATGAAATCCAGAAGAAAGATGCAAAGCAAAAGCGATAGCTAGTAAATAGGACCTACTGAAAAGCGAAATAGTAAGATACAACATTGCCACTAGCTATCTTAGACAAAAGCCCCACATGGCTAGTCCCACAATGGTACGAAGTAAAGCACGACTCAACTACCTCCTAGCCTACAACCCTAATACTTGACCTTCACATCTTCCTATCAAGTGTCATGTCCTCGGAAATCTGAAGCATCACCATATCCTGCCTGATCACCTTTCCCCAATACTTCTTAAGCCTCCCCCTACCTCTTCTTGTGCCCTCCACAACCAGCCACTCACACCTCCGTACCGGAGCATCTGGGCTTCTCCTCTGAACATGTTCGAACTATCTAAGCCTTGCTTCCTGCATCTTGTCATCAATGGGAGCTACGTGCACCTTCTCCCGAACATCATCATTCCTAATCTTATCTATCCTAGTGTGCCCGCACATCCACCGCAACATCCTCATTTTTGATACTTTCAACTTCTGGATATGTGAGTTCTTAACGGGACAATATTCAACCCCATACATCATGGCCGGTCTAACCACCGCTTTATAGAACTTGCATTTGAGTATCGGTTGCACTCTCTTGTCACACAGGACTCCAGATTCTAACATTCACTTCATTCATCCTACCCCAATACGGTGTGTGACATCCTCTTCTTTTAAGTTTGAGCAATTCCAAATAAAACAAGTCGACTAAGATATAGAATATCTAAACTTCTTTTAAGTTTGAGAAATTACGAAGGATATTCAACAATTCAATTAAGGATAAGCAGCGTAAAGATAATCATAACCTCAATTAAGACTGAACCATTATAGGATGAGATAATAATAATTCCAAATAAAGATAAGCAGATATGAAAAGATAGCATGACAATTGAAGAGGTAAAATCTTCAGTTAAGTTAAATAAGAGTGAATCCTGAAGAAATTAATTCTAATTAAAGCATGTAGAGATGAAACTAGTAAATAGGAACTTAATCATATCAAGAACAACTTCATACTCGGTGAATATAAGGACCTAAGAATCCTAAAAGGCCAACTTTCCATACATAAGTTCAAGCACACACTCGTCACCTCGCGTACATGGACTACAATCAACATAGAGGACTCAAATCCTAAGGGGAAAATCTCCCACACAAGGTTAAGTAAGATACTTACCTCAAACCAAGCTCAATCAGTCCGTAAGAATGCCCTTTTCTCGATTATCCGGCTCTGAATGCCCCAAATCTAGCCAAACACAGTTGCATATCATGAATACAACCATAATAGACTCATCTAATTAATGAAATTAATACTTTAACAAAAATCCCGAAATTCGCCCTAAAAAGTCGACCCGGGCCCACGTCTCGGAATCGGGTAAAAATCAAAAAATTCAAACACTCATTCACTCACGAGTCTAACCATACTAAAATCATCAAATTCTGATACCATTTCCTCCCTCAAATCGTGATTTTTCATTTTACAATTTTCTTCAAAAACCACTATTTTCCTCCACTCAAAATACAAATTAAATGATAAAAATAAAGATAGAATCATGGAAATAAATAAATTCTAGGTGAAGAACACTTATCCAATCGATTTGCTTGAAAACCCCACAAGGAATCGCTCAAAACCGAGCTCTACAAGTCAAAATGTGATAAAAATGGCCCAACCCTCGATTTGGAAAACTTATATTCTGCCCAGGCCTGAAAGCATCGTGATCACGGAAGAGGAGCTGCGATCGCGAAGAGGAAATGGCGACTGCCCGGAATTGATACTATGCGATCGCGAAAAAGAATGTGTGATCGCGAAGAAGGAAAATAATAGCCCAGGAACTAGGCTACGCAAACGCGTGAAACGACACGCGAACACGAAGAAGGAGAAAGCAGACCTTCGTGATCGCAAATGGAATCACGCAAACGCGAGGGAACAGATGCGAGCGCGAAGAAGGAGAAGGCGAACCTTCGCGATCGCGAATGTGATCATACGAACGCGAAGAAGGGGAAAGCAGACCTTCTTGATCGCGAATGGAATCACGCGAATATGAAGAACAACGAATTCCTCCTCCAAAATTACTCCCCGCGAACGCGAAGGAAGGGACGCGAACACGATTAAGGAAACCAGATGACAGAAAACAGCAGTTCAAAAATAGAAGGAAATAGCCCGTAGCCCATCAAACAACGCAGAAAATACAATTTTCCAACTTCGAAAACTCGTGCCGAAACCAATCTAACCAACCCGGAATGACGTCAAATTTTGCAGGAAAGTACCAAATAACATAACGGAGCTATTCCAACTCTCGAAATCGCATTCCGACCCCGATATCAAAAAGTCCACTTCCGGTCCAAGTCTTCAAAAATTTGACTTACGCCATTTCAAGCCTAAATCAGCTACATACCTCAAATTCACAATCCGGACACACTCCTAAGTCTAAAATACCCAACGGAGCTAACGGAACCGATGGAACTCCATTCCGGAGTCGTCTTCACATAGTTCCGACGACGGTCAAAATCCTAAGACTTAAGCTTTCGTTTTAGGGACTAAGTGTCCCAAATCACTCTGAATCATCCGGTAACTAAAACCAACAACGCACGCAAGTCAATACATATAATACGAAGCTGCTCAGAGCCTTATGCCGCCAGACGGGACTTAAATTTTAAAAACGACCGGTCGGGTCGTTACATATATATACACACACTTCGTTATACTACTTTAACTATATATAGCTTGTTATAGTATATGTTAGTGTATTCATTATTTGTATTACCAAATAGAGTGTTAACGGATTACATTTATATTATTTAGATAGTAAATATTAAAGTGATTCAAAAGTTTAACCATATTTGACCTAATAACCGACCAACTTTGGTCGGTTAGTTTTCAGAAAATAAAATATACCGACAAAAGTTGGTCGGTAAATGCTTCCCCTACAATACCGACCAACTTTGGTCGGTAAACTTAAATATAAATTCTATAAATATTATAAAATATTTTAAATAATAATATAATTATTAAAATTTTAAAAATTGGGTCCACATTATCGACCAAAGTTGGTCGGTAATCAAAAAGTTGCTTTGACTAAGCAAGCCTGACCACTTCGGTCAAACTTTTGACCAAAATACCGACCAACTTTGGTTGGTATGTAATTTTAAAAAAAATTAAAATATTTTTTTTCTAGTTTCTGTCCGTGTTGGACGGTTTTTGGTCTCTTTTGTTGACCGACCAACGTTGGTCGGTATGGCTTGGTCGGTTTTTCCCTGATTTCTAGTAGTGAATATCTTTCTGCTCAATACATTGTTCTTATTCTTGTTTCCGGAGAAGCTTATTTCACAATCACGCTTGTATTTTCTTTAAGATTTTTTAATTAATTTATTTCTATTCTTCGTTATTTTATTTTGGTTCAAATTAATTTACGTGTCTATAAATCACGATATAAATTCAACTGTATCATTTTACGGGTAAACAACACCAATTAATAAACGCTTTTATTTCTTCTATTTTTGTTTGTATAGATAAACATCAACATATAGTTTGGATGCCATGATCCGTTGATAAGAAACTTTTAATACAAGCTTATTTGACAATAATAAAACAAACAGCAGCGAGTTCTACTTAATGAATCGTTGGGTGATTAACACGGTTTGTCAATCTGGTAGAAGCACGTACAAATGGGATCTTCACCAAGCTTTTTCACGATGCAGTCGGAACCTACATATTGTTTGGCATAGGCAAACTTACAATATGGCTCACAGTCTGGTTTTTTATCACCTCCTTTACACGAAATAGCGTCAACTTCTGATGGACATACGCTAGCATTTGCTTTGAGCACGTGGGTAATCACCAAGATGGCTGCAAAATAAAACAATATATGTGTCATGTGTTTCCCCTTTTTTTAATTTTTATAATATTATTGGAAATATCATAAGAATGAATTAAAATCTCTATCAATCTTCCTGTATTATGAAGTACTTTTTGATTGTGAAACGTATTTTCTTCTCAATAATTGAATAAAATTAAGATTCACCTTAAGTTCTTTTGTTTTTACGTTTCCTTTTCTTAAAAATTGAACAGTAGTGTTTAGGACCTAAAAGAAATTTAGATAAAATAGGATAATAGAAAAGATTGACATACAACAGAAAATTTATTTGGACTAATGTAGTGAAGAAAAGAATACAAAGTGTTGTTGTACGTACCACAAACGTAAGCTATGAGGGAAAAAGTGTTACAAAATGAGGCTTTAACCTTTTCCATTGAAGATGTCTGGTGCATAAAGTTGTGTTTTTCCTAAGGTTTTTATAAAAGAATTCAAAGGACTGAGGTATCTAAGGTAGATTTTATAATATGCAACTTCTTTAATATGATAAAAACTGTTAGGAAAGTAATTTTAGCTCGTAATCACATTGGATCTTATCATTTTGACCAATTAAATCATGGAAAGAATATCATTGAAACTTATGGTATGCTCAAAATTATATTATCGCGGTCCAGTTAAATGGATCAGATGGAATAGTAGTGTCTTGAAATTATATTGAATAACTACGGGTTTTTTCATGACTACTCGGGCGAAATAAAATGTTTACCCGCTTGCACCCATTTAAAAAATTCATACCTTTTAAAATTATATTGCATATGTCATGTATGTCGTATACATTTATATTTTGTATACTATGTAAAAGTAATTAAATTGCATTAACGTATACAACATATGAATTATATATCGCGAAGGTATACATACCTATTGGGTATTTATAAATATTGTTTTATCTGAATAAGTATGGGTGTAATATTTTATAAAATGGGCATTTCAACGTAATTTTCTTAATTGCCTGGAAGATCAATTTTTAAAATAAGCATTTAACTCTTTTATTAGTAAGAAATTTGAACTATATCCCAAATTCAAGATATATTATGCAAATGAATAATATATGCTAATATAATTCGATTAGTTATTTAAATTCAGTTAAATGGATTTGAGTAAAAATACAATTTTATTGGAATGGTCTATTTAATGGAGATTCAGATGATGGGCCACACGACTCTCTTCTAAAACAATATATAGGGGTCCTCCATAAGCCAAAAAATAATAAATAGTCATAAGAAGAATGAGAGAGCTCTACATGCTACGTTCAAGCATTTTTTGTACAAATTTCAAATGTTCAAAGATCAAGCGCAAAGACAAATCAACTATCAAGGAATTCGATATCACAATTATGTATTCATGGCATTGATTCAAAATTACGATTCGTGATAGTCACCAAACTATTCATGATCAACAAATCAAATTCAGACACATATTCAAGACCAAGTTTCATGTCCTTATATTAAAATTCATCAAACTCATGAGCAATCGATCAAACTCTTACCAATAGTTGAAGAGAAGAATAATAGGTGTAACGACCCGACCGGTCATTTTGAGCTTTAGCATTTCATTCAGTAGTTTGAGACTTCAAGTAGCTTCATATGGTGTATTATAACTTGCGTGTATCGTTGGTTTTGGTTTTCGAGTGGTTCGGATTTGATTGGGAAGAATGATTCTCATTTTAGATGCTTTAAGTTGGAAGAGTTGACCAAGTTTGACTTTTGCGTATTTGATCTTGGATCAGAGTTTTGACGGCTTCTTTAGGTCCAGATGGTGATTTTTGAACTTAGCCATATGCCCGCAAATCCTAAAATTTTACTCTCCAATAACATAGTCCAAAAATTCCCAAATTTTAACTTAGATTCATGAGAAATATGTGAATTAATTAATGGGTATTCCATATTTATGGACAAAAGTGATTGAAAGTCACTTACCTCTTCAATTTAGGTGGAAACCTCTCCAAATTTCGCCCTAGTCCGAACTTCAAAATCTCAAAAATGAGAAAAATAACTAAGCCCTTTGAATTTTAAAACACTGCTAGACATTTCACTTCTGCGGACCAAATAAGCGCACATGCGCTTCCGCTTTTGCAGAAAGAACGTCGCATCTGCGAACCCAACTAAGGATTCCGACCAGCCTCTTTTGCAGCCCAAGCCACACATCTGCGAGACCGCTTCTACGGTCCCTCGCCCCCACCAGTGTGTCCGCACCTGCGGATCACCTCACGCATCTGCAACCAAGGCCAAGCTACCTCATTTCGCACCTGCAAGCTCCTCATCGCAGAAGCGCTTTCGCTTCTGCGGAAAAACCAACGCATCTGGGATCCTCACAGTATCCTTTCCATGACGCACTTGTGATCAAGCCACACCTGCGGTACCCCATCTACGACTAGTCTTACGGCAGGTGCGAACGCACTAGATGCCTGAAGCTTCAGTACTTCTCCGAAGTGTAACCAAGCTCCGCCAACCATCTGAATCCCACCCGATTCCCCCAGGACCTTGTCCAAATATACCAACATATCCTAAAATATGATACGAACTTAGTTAAAGCCTCAAACCATATCAAACAATATCGAAATCACGAATCGCATCATAATTCAAGCCTATAAAACTAAGAAATTTCCAACTTCTAAAGCCAAAGCCAAAACCTATCAAACTAACTCCGATTGACCTTAAATTTTTCACACAAGTCATAAATGACACAACAGACCTACTCCAACTTTCAGAACCAAAATCTGAGCCCAGTATCAAAAACGTCAACACTCAGTCAAACTTCTCCACATTCCAAACCATCAACTTTCCAACTTTTGCCAATTCAAGCCAAAACGACATACAGACCTCCAAATCAATATTCGGACATACTCCTAAGTCCAAAATCAACATACAAAGATATCAAAATCATCAAAACTTCATTTAAGGGTCATTTACTCATAAGACAACATTCCGTAAACTCTCACAACTTAAACTTCCAACCTTGGGACTAAGTGTCCAATTCACTCTGAAACATCCCCGGAGCCAAACCAACCACTCCAACAAGTCATATAACTACAAATGAACATAGAATAAGCAACAAATAGGGAAACGGGACTACAATACTCAAAACGACCGGCCGGGTCGTTACAACAGGGCAGACTGAAGACCCTTTCGGAAGGCCTATGTATTATGAAAAGGAGTCAACAAATGTTTACTATGTCATATTGGAGAATAAAAAGGAAAAGGAGAAGCTTTACTTACCATGGTTTTTGGCCTTCCAGTTGAATTTGGGTGAAATTATTTTTCGCTTATAGGAGTCCGGCGTGGAAATATCTAAAATATTTTGTACCCATCAAGCCAGGTTCTAAACCGATGGAAGAACCCAATAGGTAGCTGAAATAAGAAAAATAAAAGTTAGCAAAGGAGGGAATTTTCTTTAACACATTAAAAGAGAGATATTCGAAAAATGTATGAATAGAGTTCTAGGATTCAGGGATAGGATATGTTGTCGCCGGAAGAATGTCTCCGGTAGAAATGATAACGAACCTTTCCATCCAACCACGATCGTTATCATCATCAACGCTGGTGGCGATGGCATGGTGACCGCGTTTGCTGAGTTTGACCATGCCTCTTCAGAAAATTTTTGGGGAGTAGAGGTTGATCAGATGAGCAAGTGTGAGGGTTTCACAGGCCCGGGAGCACACTACCCGAAGGCAAGCTACCTTAGCCATATTGACTGACCTGCCTGAGCCAAACAAATTTGGTAGTTATGGCAAAACTCTAAAAGAATAGGCTCGATTTCTCGACCCATTCTTAAAGTAAAAGGGTACATGTAAATGTTCATGAACCCTGATTTGCTGAATGTAACCCTTTCCACTTCATTAGAGGCTAAAACCTCAATATTTTTCTAGTCACAATCTTCTTTCACAACAGGGATACTAGTAGGATGGATGAAAGAAGGATATCTGCTGATGGGCCAATTTCTGTTATTTTTTAGGGTTGAGAGGTTCCTTGTGTAATTGAAGATCTGTCTCAAAATTTAATTGAGAGGGGATGATTGTGTTGGTAGTAAGAGGACCGGCATCGGCTTCCTTGTTCTTCTTAGAAGGACCACCACATATGTAAATGCCTGAGTTACTGGGGGAAGAGGTAGTAGAAGATGTGATGACGGAAAATCTGAGTAAGAAAATCTTAGTGAGAAAGAGAGGTTTGCAAAAAAGCTTTAAGGAAATTCAAAGAAGAGTAGTAAAAGTGAAAGAGTAAAAATGTTGAAAAGTGGAAGAGTAAAAATGATGAAAAGTGGAGAAGTTTATAGGCGGCAGAATTCATGTCATCATTACCTAGGAGATTGGTGAAATTATTTTCCGAAATCACGGAATAACACGTGTTCGGCTCATTAATGCAAGGAGACGTGCGTTCCTTTCAAGTGTTAGTAAGCGTTCAGGAATTTTTCCACCAAGAAAAAAATTCTTATCTACTTTCCGATAACATAAAGTTTAGTCGCCGGAAAGGGGGACTATCTGTATGGGATAAAATTGATGAACAATTGGTGGGAGTTCGTCGAGTTGACACGTGAAACTGAAGATAAGTAAGACATGAGTCAGCAAATAGCTGACACCGGTTACGAACATGTGACCGGTGCTGAGTAAGTTTCGAAGGCGCGGGAACCATGGATGACGATTTGAAAGGAAGATATCGATTGGAAAAGACAGCATTCAATGAGCACCCGTTACAAAGAATTTTTATTTTTGTACTCAACCGTTATGCAACTATCAATGAGGGTTTTATTCATATTAAAGAAAAGCTTGATTTGGGGATCTTGTCTTCCTAATTCGAACTATAAATAGAAGAATTTGGATTTATTGGAGGACACAAAAATCATATAGACGCAAAACGGCTAAACTTACTTTTATTCTATTAACAATATCTTTCTGCTCAATACATTGTTCTTATTCTTGTTTCCGGAGAAGCTTATTTCACAATTACGCTTGTATTTTCTTTAAGAATTTTTAATTAATTTAATTCTATTCTTCGTTATTTTATTTTGGTTCAAATTAATTTACGTGTCTATAAATCACGATATAAATTCAACTATATCATTTTACGGGTAAACAACACCAATTAATAAACGTTTTTATTTCTTCTATTTTCGTTTGTATAGATAAACATCAACAGATAGTTTGGATGCCATGATCCGTTGATAAGAAACTTTTAATACAAGTTTATTTGACAATAATAAAACAAACAGCAGCGAGTTCTACTTAATGAATCGTTGGGTGATTAACACGGTTTGTCAATCTGGTAGAAGCACGTACAAATGGGATCTTCACCAAGCTTTTTCACGATGCAGTCGGAACCTACATATTGTTTGGCATAGGCAAACTTACAATATGGCTCACAGTCTGGTTTTTTATCACCTCCTTTGCACGAAATAGCGTCAACTTCTGATGGACATACGCTAGCATTTGCTTTGAGCACGTGGATAATCACCAAGATGGCTGCAAAATAAAACAATATATGTGTCATGTGTTTCCCCTTTTTTTAATTTTTATAATATTATTGGAAATATCATAAGAATGAATTAAAATCTCTATCAATTTTCCTGTATTATGAAGTACTTTTTGATTTTGAAACGTATTTTCTTCTCAATAATTGGATAAAATTAAGATTCACCTTAAGTTCTTTTATTTTTACGTTTCCTTTTCTTAAAAATTGAACAGTAGTGTTTAGGACCTAAAAGAAAGAACATTTTAGATAAAATAGGATAATAGAAAAGATTGACATACAACAGAAAATTTATTTGGACTAATGTAGTGAAGAAAAGAATACAAAGTGTTATTGTCCGTACCACAAACGTAAGCTATGAGGGAAAAAGTGTTACAAAATGATGCCTTAACCTTTTCCATTGAAGATGTCTGGTGCATAAAGTAGTGTTTTTCCTAAGGTTTTTATAAAAGAATTCAAAGGACTGAGGTATCTAAGGTAGATTGTATAATATGCAGCTTCTTTAATATGATAAAAACTGTTACGAAAGTAATTTGAGTTCGTAATCACATTGGATCTTATCATTTTCACATATATTACTAAGTTACTATACTATGTTCGGATGATTTTGGACTTGTACATATGTTCGGATTTGGCTTACCTTAAAATCCCGCATCGTATATTTTATCTCTTTCATAACCTCCCTTCCACATAGGTATAATTCACATCCACAACATAAAGTTCTACTATAATACTTGCACCTCTGTTGCATACACAATCCGGTAGGAGCTTCCTATTGACTTCTTATGAGGCTGGTACTCTTCTAACAGCTTTATCGTAGAGCCGTTTTAGAATATGGAGGTTGTACTATCTCTGTTGTACCTCTAATATTTAGAGTGATTCTACAATGTTCTCAATCACGATTTCTATAATTATCTGGGTCCAATAATCAGACTCCTGATTTACTTAGCTGATGTAACTCTTTAGTTTCCTCTTCTCTCTCAGCCTTTATGTAGTCTTAAGCTATCTTCTGAACGGCAGCTCAGGGTATTAGTTATTACTTTAGCCTTTCATGGACGCTACGGTATATCCATGATATAATATTCTAACAATTCAATCCTTTGTCTGTGACATGGACTCAATTCTTTCTTTTAACTTATAGTGGAGTCTTCTATGACTGTATGAATGTCAACATATATGCTGCATAGATAATGCTCCGAAATCTTAAGTGCGTGCATAACGTAACTAACTCTGGGTCATTGATCGAATAATTCCTTTTGTTCCTTCTCATGTTTCTTTAAATGTAAGCAATTACCTTTTCGGGTCTTTCTGCCACTTGTTGAATAAATACTTGGCTTATCGTAGATCCCACGTATACTAGAATTTTCTATAAATCATATGATTTAAAATATCACTTTTGATTTTTACTTCCCGTTCATTAGCGACGATATGTGCCACTTTCTTATGAAGTGCATACAATGTTGTAGTGAGACTATTGTTACAAGATTATTTCTTCTTCTAGTTCTATTCTTAGGTTGAAACCTTCTTCCTTATTTCCTCAGCTAGTCTTTCTTTATAGTACTTAGGGGAGGCCCTCTGACTCCTGTAAAGCTACAAGCTTATTATATTTTATACCCGAAGGAATGTTCGATGTTCTTACTCGCCTATAAATATCCTTAGGCACATACCTTTGTGCCCTTGTGTTTGTAGGGTTACTTCAAAACTCCAATTTTGATTGTCTCCTTAGTGGCACTCTGTCTTATTTCTGTAAAACTTAAATGATACCTATAACTACCCCAAATCCTATCTGGAATTTTTTCAAGTAATGCGATCTCGTATTTGTGAGAATGAATTCCCTATGCTGGGGTTCACTATGTTTACCTTACATGATCTACTGATTTATCTGTATCCTCTTGTCTAGCCATAACTAGGCTCTTCCTGAATCAATTACTAATTACTCGTTAGTCCATTCTCATATCTATATTCTGCATAATCTCTCTTGGTTTATGTCCTTTGTCTTAACTTACCTCTTGTACTGGCTCCTTATGTATCAAGTGTTCATTCGCAATTAGTTATCAATAACATCCCGGGCAGGAAGCCTTAGTGCTTCTCCCCGATGTCGTGCTTGCATAATGTTCTGGAGTCGTGACATATCTTTAGGATCAGAGTAAATGCAATCTAATTCCTTTTTCCTATATACCGCATTCTTCCTTTACCATTTTATATTTACCTGAACCACTTAACTCCGACTAAATACCAGATCACCATCTTCCTCCCTTTTGGGAAGTACTAACATTTAATGCTCTGAAGTTTCATATGTAGATGTTTTACCTTTTCATCTTTGGTGCCTTTCCATATTTTCAATGACCCTTACTCTCCTTGGAGTAACCCTTATGTACCAGGGATAACTGAATTTCTTATGCACGAGAGTGACACCTTGTGTGACTAGCATACTTACTCCTTTAAGCTTGACTCTTCTCACCTTGCTTGCTTTAGGGAAGTGTCTTCCTGAATGACCTTTAAAGGTTATTCTTATTTTGTCCATTCTATTATTGCCGAAACGCGATCTCTGAAATTTTTACGATGTCAGCTATTATCAAATTCTCCGACCCCTAATTCATTTAGATTTTATCTTGTTTTCTAGCCTATACTAATTTCTACTACTGCGGGGGGTCTAACTTAGCCTTCTAGTAATCATGTTGGAGTCACCTACTCATTTCTCGAAATAAGGATATGACTTTATGCCATATACTCTTTTATTTTCTCAAGGCTTGTCACCTCTTGTCTTTTCCTTCACTTGACTATAGACTCTGCCATCCTGTCATATTTTGGTTTACCATTATCATCCATTTATCACATCGTACTCATAATGGTTCATTACTCACTTCTTATTCTCCTGCTAATATCTCTGTCTATTACCTTATTCTGAACATTTCAACATTCTTTCACTTTTAGCTCCCCTTGCTCCATCCACTGGCTCTTCGAGGCACCTAATATACTCTTTTTACAAGGGACGGGAGCCATACTAACGTAAATATTTATCCCTTGTAGGATTCCAGTGCCTATCTTTTGAATGTTTTGAACATTCTAGTATTCATACCTGACCATACTATTCTAGAGTGCACCATCTTGGTGTCTCACAAGAAGAAGTACTATCACGTTTGCAATATCCTTCGGAAATGTCAGCTAATGTTAATAATCCATTCACCATTTTGGGTTACTCTAACCACAACTGGATCTTGATATCCTATCCTTCTTTTAAACTATATATGTTAGCTCTCATAGGGCATAACTGAGATGGGTGTGGCCAATGTTACATACCTCTGTTACTATCAAAGGTAACTCTGAATGCTTATATCTCTTTGCTTGAATTGTAAATACAGATAATCTTCACAAACTAGGTACCCCGTACCCTCCGTCACCTTGTTTCTGTTACCTGTTGAAACTTATACTTTTACCTTTTGATACTCTCATGGCCTGATATTCGCGAGGCATGTTAGAGATTCCCATCCTAAGGTCATAAGCAGGAAATTTGCACATGGGGTATGCTCAATTTGATAGGTCCTCAAACTGGGCCATGTCGTTAAGAACTCTCCCTCTACTAGTGCCCTTACCTTTTGCTGTATTAGCCCTCTGGCTAGTTGTAATCTTTCTAATTGCAAATATCTCTGTATCATTAGCAAACATAAGTTCTAGCTCAAACTCTTATGACTCAATTCTATAGCACGATTCAGATTTGAAAGAAGGGTAACAGACTCCTAAATGCCTTGTAGCTTCCTCTTTATATAATGTGGTGCACAACACATCTATAAACAAGGCTTTACTATACACGGCTTATAGACTCCCTATGATAGAACTGCTCTAATACCAAGTTTGCCCAAAACCTTGGGGAGCGTGGCCGGCAGCCGGTGCCATACTCGGCCCGAGCGTAGCACTCTATAACTATGAACTCTACAGGCATAACCCTCAACTTAGACCGACGAGGCCTACCCGCAAGATGACAATACCAATCAAGGCCGACCAGGCCACCATGAATGTCTACAACCAGCAATACTAAACCAACATGTACACGGGGCTGGCAAGGCCACAACAATGATCTATAAAATGTACAGGACTCGTCGACAAACCTCTATAGATAACTTAACTATATCATGGTCGGGACAGGGCCTCGACCTATCCATCAAACATATATATAAAAAATAGACTCCAAGGTCTAGACCTGGTAACTCCGAGGAAGTGGAGCTTACCAACCAAGCTGATGTTTGAATATGTCTACTAGAAAGGTCTATTCAGCTGTCTATCAGGACCTGAAGGCATGAAATGCAGCGTCCCGAGCAAAAGGGACGTCAATACGAATAATGTACCGAGTATGTAAGGCATAAAAACTAGTATATAAAAGACATGAAAGAAACATGGAGTAAATGACTCAACTAGTAAGTCTGAATAGCTCTGTAAATCATGAAACAATTATAATATCATGCATATGCTTATAAATGTTATCATGCATAGGTATATCCGTACATAACATCATCAAGCCTCTGAGGGCATCCCATCATAACTTGGAAAAATTTTAAGGGGCTTTACATCCTCCCCCGCTTAGGATCATTCGTCCTCGAATGAGGAGTAGATTCCGCCCCAAACACCTAACATAACTCAACTCTTCTTTCAAACATATCAAGCCCTAAAATTTGACAAACTCCCAAATCTTTCAAAATTTTCGGAAGCGTTTCCCCTGAAATTTGGCCTATCCACCAGTTTGAAAATTATCAAAACCACCCTAACAACACATCCCCAACTCAACAAAGCAGCCCAATATATATCAATAACACTAATCTAAACATTACATGCATTACAACATCCACCGTGTTATCCTGACATGAACTGTACATATTTAAATAATAACACATATAAAGTACCTTTCGAACCACAACCATTTAGCTATACAAACAAGTGAGAATATTTTCTTTCCACAACACACTCGGCTTCGAGGTGACCTTCTCGACTCACATTAGTCTACAACCTCCGTGCACATTAGTCTACTTCGGCACCAGAAAACCTTAAATTCCTAGGCGACTCCCCAGCTTACCATCATTCGTCCTCGAATGAGGAGTAGAGTTCGACCCAAACATCTAACATAACTTAACTCTTCTTACAAACATATCAAGCCCTAAAATTTAAAACATACTAGGCCCTAAAATTTGACCAACTGCCAAATTATTTTAAAATTTTCGGATGAGTTTCCCCTGAAATTTGACCTATCCACCAGTTAGAAAATTATAAAAACCACCCTAGCAACACATCCCAAACTCAACAAAGCAGCCCAATATATATCAATAACACTAATCTCAACATTACAGGCATTACAACGTCCACCGTGTTATCCTGACATGAACTGTATATATTTAAATAATAACACATAGAAAGTACCTTTCGAACTACAACCATTTGGCTATACAAACAAGTGAGAATATTTTCTTTCTACAACACTCTCGGCCTTCGAGGTGACCTTCTCGACTCTCATTAGTCTTTAACCTTCGTGCATATTAGTCTACCTCGGCACCACAAAACCTTAAATTACTTGGCGAAATTTTAAGTGGCAATTGCAGAAGTTGGTAAGGGAGTGACAGACTTTGGATTTGTGAAGCTTGGCTCGCATGTGCGGTAGGGGTTCTGGGCAGGGTCTGGTCACATATGCGATCACTTGGTCGCTTTTGCGATGCTTTCTGGCTTCACTTTTGTGAAGTATATGTCGCATTTGAGACATTCTCAAGGCTGGACGGACTTCATATTTGCGATCCATGTATCCCATTTGCGGAAGTTGCATTTGCGAACCTCTGGTCGCAAATACAACATCTCCAGTTGAACATATAGCTGGGATTTCGGGACTTAGTCTCATTTTACACATTTTGAGCCCTAGACTCGGTGGGAGAAAATCCGAAGAACAAATAGAATTTGCTACAAAAGATGGCTAACGGGGGTAGCTATTGGGTAAGTAATTTTCACTCAATGTTTATATTATAACTTGATTACTTATAGATTTTTACATCAAATTCATGAAATTTGAAGGGAATGTTTGGGAATTGTTTACTATATTTTGAAAAATAAATATTTGAGGTTTGAGAGTAAAATGGGACTCGTTTGAAAATATAATCATATATTTGGACTCGTGGGGTTATTGGTAGTCGAGATCTACCCCTCAACACGAGTTTTGACCGGGTGAACCCTAGGTTGACTTTTGTTAACCTTTTGGGAATTGGGTAAAGATTGCAACTTTACTAATTGAAATTAATTTCCTTTACATTGTTTGATAATATTGAGTCATTTTTGGCTATATTTGAGCCGGACGGAGGTGAATTTGAAAGGAAAAGCATTTTTAGAGTATTGATTGGGGCTATTTGAGTTAAGTATCTTGCCTAAACTTGTGTGGGAAAAATACCACTTAGGATTTGGTCTAATTTGCATATTTGTATTATGTGAAATGACGTGTACACGAGGTGATGAGTGTATATACGGCCATATGTGTGGTTTATGGCCGGATTAGACCTTAGGCTATTAATATGAATTGAATTGGGGTTATTTGCTATATGAAACATGCGTTATTGTTGAATACTACCTGCACTCTCATCTTACTGTAAAGTCATTGTGCATGTTGTTGTTGAGCTCTGAGCCTATATTTTGATGTGACTTTGATTATTGTTATTTTTGTAATATTGTGGTATATGTGGACATGTTGTATAGGTTGATTATTTTTGTGTGGAGTATAAGGGTGGCAATGTGCGCATGCGTCGACATAAGGGAGGTATTTCATTATGATTTGCACGCGGTGAGATAAGGGTGACTATATGTCATGCGGCGACATAAGGGTGCATTCCATTGATTATGTACATGCGGCGACATAAAGGTGGCTTTGGTGATGATGTTACGTAATATTTTGAGGTATTCTTTTGATGTTGTTCATGTGTTGGAACGGGGTTGATACTTTCATCATATACTTGTTCTTAAATGTTGTCGCCTTGAGATTTATGAGTTATTAGTTGATTTTGAGATACTATCACATGCCCCACCCTTATTTTTAGTCGTTCTCTAATCGAGGGTCTATCGGAAACAGTCTCTCTACCCTTCTAGGGGTAAGGGAAAGGCTGCGTACATTTTACCCTCCCTAGACCCCACTTGGAAACAAATACTGGGTTTGTTTTTATTGTTGTTGTTGGCAAAGATGGGTTATTCTACATTGAGTTGTTATTACACGCTTTAAGAGGTTGTTGATACTTGTTACGTTATGCAGTTTATTGTCAGATGTTTTCAATATCTTGTATATGTTATTTGACTAATTAGTATCATGACTTAATCCCCGCCACTACTCCATCGAGGTTAGTCTTGATACTTACTGGGTACCGACTGTGGTGTACTCATACTACGCTTCGGCACATTCTTTATGCATATCCAGGTACTATCGAGATGATCATTAGGAGGCATGCTAGAACTTGTTGGAGACTTCAAGGTATCTCTGCCATTCCGTTCGCAAGCCGGAATCACCCTCTACCTTATTTTCTATTGTTTATGTATTCCAAACACTATTGTATCATGGAGACGGGTTATGTATTCCATTAGAGCTTATGGCTCAGTACTAATGGATTTTGGGAAGGTTCTTATTGTATCCAAGTTTGGTAGCATTATCATATTTCACAGTGTTTATTAAATTTGAAGTTATTGTATTTAGATTGATATCGTTATGTGATAGGATTACCTAGTCCTAGGAATTATGTTCCATCATGACCTCTATGGTGGGATTTGGGTCGCGATACCCGAACATGAATAAAATTTGGCGCATGCATATGGGCTCAACCCCTCGCATGTACTCCACCCCTAGCACGTAGCCAACATAAAAAGTTTAGGAAACGTGTGCCTCAACCAAGTTTAGGCAAGATTCTTACCTTAAACAAGTCAAATCAATACTCCAAAAGTACTTTTCCATGCGAATCAACCTCCGAACAACTCGAATCTAGCGAACAATAACTAAATAACATCAAATAAGGCCATAGGAAACAACCCCAAAGAATAGAGCTTTAATCTTTACACAATGTAAACCAAAATATCAACATGGGCCTATACCTCAGAACCCGACAAAACACATAATTCCGAACACATATTCCAATACAAGTCCAAATATATATGTTTCATCCAAAACCAACTCCAAATCGGGGTTCAAATCTCCAATATTCATTCTCCAACATTTCTTACATAACCCCAACCTTCTCCCTTAAATTTCATCAGCCAAAAATCAAAATCAATGATAGAATCATGAATAACAATCAAATAAAAGTTAAGAACAATAACCCAATCCAAGTGGGTGAAAATCGCCTAAGCTATTACCCCAATCTAAGCTTCCAATCTCAAAATATAATAAAATAAGTCAAACCCTCGATTAAATATGTTTTGCCCAGCAATTATCGCTTTTGTGGCCAAAAAGTCATTTTTGCAAAAAATGCTCGCACCTGCGACCTCCCTTAAAATCCCGACCTTTCTCTTTTGCGCACGAAGTCCCTCTTCTGTGGGGACGCTTTTACGCAACAAGCTTTGTCGATGTGCCTTCGCTTCTGCGCTGAATCCATCCGTAGATGCGAACTTGCAGATTCGCAGCCAACATCGCTTATGCGACCTCACTTCTGCTTCTGCGGACTCGCACTTGCTAACCAAGCCTTGCAGGTTTGAAAACACCAGAACTAGACTACGATCCAACTTCAAAACGTTTCGAAACATACCAAATCTATCCAAAGGATCAAAATACTGAAATTAATATCAAACCCACGAATCGTCGATCAAGATCTATCTCTTAAGTTCTTGATCTTCCAACTTCAAACCAAGCGTCTGATTCAAGCCTAGCCAATCCGGAATAAACCCAAACTTTGCACACAAGTTCTAAAATGACAAAATGGACTAATACGCATTCCCGGAACACCAATCCAAGCCTAATAGCCTCAAAGTCCAATCCCGGTCAAACTTATGAACTTTCCAAACCTTCAAATTTTTAACTTTCGACAATTAGAGCCAAATCGACATAGGAATCTCCAAATCTAAATCCCAAAATAAGACGAAGTACAAAATCACCATACAAACCTATTGAAACCATCAGAACACATATCTGAGGTCGTTTACATAATAACAAACCTTGGTCAACTCTTACAACTTAAGCTTCCAAAATGAGACTAAGTGTCTCAATTCACTCCATAATTTTCTGAAACCAATCCCTAACATCCATGAAAATCACCAAACATAAAATATACATATGGAAAATATCAAATAGGGGAACAGGATTAAAATACACAAAATGACCGATCAGATCGTTACGAAAAATGAGGAGTTAATCTACCTCGTGAGCATTTTCCATCAAGTGGTCAAGTCGTGGTTACAGCAAATCGCCTTTTGCAAGAAGAATCTATAAATCTGCTAAATTAATATTTTCATTAAATTCTTTTGAAACACTTTCAGAGTGAATAATTAGTTGTGTTTCATAAAATTAATACAGCATCCTCCTAAACATTATACTATTTAGAAAGAATACTTACATGTGGATATTCTTTAAAAAGAAAATTGATATCGGTAAAATCCTCTCAACTTAATATTCTGCTGGTAGTCGATTTACGCCAGATGACAATTGGAGCTCAGAAAGTTGCTTAGAAAAGAACAAGGTGGTATTACAACTAAATGAATCGAAATATACTTGACCAAGATACTCCCTAATGTTTTACAAGACCTCTCTTGTCACGTGGGCTAATCACAAGGCCTTCTCTTATACAACTTTGATTAATTTGGGGTCGATGTATGGAATTTATCTAAAGGTTTTGGGGTTAATCATTTAATTTTATATACTTTAGCCTGTTACATACACATAAGTTAGTTAGGGAGATAAGATAGCTACTCTATTTTCTTCTGCTTTGTATATAAACACAACCTCTCTTTTATGCAGTTATGAGAATTACAATTTTACTCCAGAAAGCTCTCCATAAATTTCTCGCTCTAGGACCTTAACATGGTATCAGAGCCTATGTTCTCTATCAAATTTTTGGATTTTTCTAGATAGTTCGGTGAATGCTTTGAGGATTGATGTCAGCTCGTCTTCCTTTTTATGCTTGATTTCTCTACTTTTGTCATGACTTCAAAATTCCACCTTAAGTAGTCGTAATGGCGCCTAGTCTCTAAGACTAGGTATGCCTAACACATATGATAAATCTAGTAGAAATAACGACTAAGATATTAAATTAAACTGATAAATGACATAATAACCATAATTGAAAAAGAGTAGTACAATTCTCAAACTGGTAGTACAGAGTCATAAGCTCTAAAGAAGTACACTAGTAAACTCTAAATACAACATTGTTTTGATATAAAGCTAAACATTAGAAATGATACTAGCAGAAGAAGACTCCGAAGCCTACGAGCGTTAAGAAGGTATACCTTGAAGTCTCCAAAATATTTGGTCCAACTCACTGATGTCCGGCATGAGCAGAAGTACCTGGATCTGCACAAAAATATGCAGAAGCGTAGCATGAGTACACCTCAACAGTATCCAGTAAGTATCAAGCCTAACCTAGGTAGAGTAGTGATGAGGCCAGGTCAAGATACCTACTAGACATAAAAACCTGTGCAAAATATTAACATGATCTCCTAAGGGAAAGTATAAAAATAAATGACAACAAAATGATTGATGATATAAGGCTAACAAGGGAAACTAAGGCAATAAAAGACAACAAAGGGTGAACTTATGATAAGAGCAACAAGTGATCAAATACAGTCAAAATACAAGTAAAACAAATGGAGCGAAGACAATAACTGTTCAAATCAACAAGCTTTTTCAACATTGAATGTACAACAAGAATCACATCCGAGGTACCACACCTCATACTCACATTTCACAAGTCACAATCACAATCTTCCTTATATCACTACGTGAGCCTTGCAATTATTTTGAAATAGCAACATGTGCTTTAGCCCCCTTCTCTCATTGCGTGGCTTCAAGTAATCCTCTTACTAGAAATACGCGTATAAATCCCACATTATGTCAACGCGCGCATTTCAATACTCACTCTTATACCACCGCATGTGTATCAATATCATAACACAATAATAAACTCGTACCACATGTACCCATATGTCACACTAATGCCAAAATCAACAATACAAATGTCATCACGACACATAGCCCACGGCGCAACTATAATTTGAACAAAAATCACAATAACAACAAAATGAACGAGAAATAACTCAACAAGGAAAGGTATTCCAATTATCAAAAATTTTAACTACAACATCTTAATAGATCTCAACAACTTCAACTTCAATAACGCAAAAATAAAGGTACTTTCATGAAATGACATCTTCAAATTCCGATGCATAACACAAACTTAACAATGAAAGAGATAGTATGAAATAACAACTAAGACTAAATGCACGAGAATGACTTCAACAATGGAAAGAACAGCATGTAAACACAACTACTAATAAATGCATATCAGGAAAACCCAAACAATGGAAACTAGAACATGTAATAAAAATTTCAATTAAAACATGTAAGAATAAACTTGACAACTAAAGGTAGAACAATTAATAACAACTTCAATTAAATGCTTATAAGTACCCGAAGAATCTAAACCAGTTAATTTTCACATGTAAGCCTCTGTACACATTTGTCACCTCATGTACACATCTTATGCATAATTCAAAGTAGTACGATCAAACTCAATCCTAAGGAGGAGTCCCCC
>AWOL01S0037694.1:29824-41483 GCA_000715115.1 Nicotiana otophora | reverse complement strand
CCCACAAAGTTAGGCAAGATACTTACCTCAACGAGCTAAATTAGTCCACTAATAAGCCCTTTCCATGCAAATCCAACTTCGAATGGCTTGAATTTAGCCAAAATGACTTAATATCATAAATAAAAGCCATAGAAAGCAATCCCGGATAATAAAGATTCGATCTTTAATGAAAATTAAAAAGCCAAATCAAAAACTCCAATCGGGGCCCGCACCTCGGAACCCGATCAAACTCACAAATTCTGAACACCCATTCCAATACGAGTCCAACCATACCAAACTCATTCAATTTCGACTTCAAATCTGCCCTAAACCAACTTATGAAAATCTCCTCCAAAATCGCCCAAAAACGAGCTCTCTAACGCAAAGTGTGATAAATGAAATAAAACCCTCGTCCAAGCTTACTGCCTAGGTATTTCGCTTCTACAGATAAACAGTCGTATTTGTGACTCCGCATCTACGAAAAATGTATCGCAAATGCGGTCTTAACTTTAGATCAGAGATTCCGCTTTTACGGACTAACGGGCGCACTTGCGCTTCTGCTTATGCGGACAAATAACCACACCTGCGGTCCCTGCTCTCTCAACTCAAATCCACTTCTGCAAATATCTTCTGCTTCGGCATTTGCGCACCTGTGCTACCATGTTCGCATCTGCGGACCCAACTCCCCAAGGCAAAACTTGCATTTGCCGCCAATCAGCCGCTTCTGCGGCCCAAACATCGCAGGTACGAAAGCACCAGTTCTCACCAGCCTTCAGTAATCTTCTAAGTCCCCAAATGATCCTAACTCAACCCGAAACAGACCCGGGCCCCCCCCGGACCCCGTCCAAACATACCAAATTCAAAACTTGCACCGAACAAGCCTAAACAACTCCGAATGACCTCAAATTTTGCATGCAAGTCCAAATGATACAACGGACCTATCAACCTTCCGAACCTTCAACTTTCCAAGTTTCGCCAATTCAAGACAAAACAACCTACGGACCTCAAACTTTACATCAGGACATATGCCTAAGTCCAAAATCACTCTATAAACCTATTGAAAACATCAAAATACCATTTCAGGGTCGTCTACCCAAAATACAAAATCCGGTCAACTCTTACAACTAAGGCTTTCAACCAAGGGACTAAATGTCCCAAATCAATCCAAAACTCACCTTAAACCAAAACAATCATCCCGGCAAGTCGCATAACCACAAATACATATAGAAGAGGTAATAAATAAGGGAACATGTCTACAATACTAAACGAGCAGCTGGGTCATTACATTCTTCCCCTCTTAAATAAATGTTCGTCCTCGAACGTATATAGAGACGTACCTGAAGTGACAAAAAAGTGAGGATAATGGCTATGCATATCATACTCGATCTCCCAATTCTCCTCCTCGATCGGTTGACCTCTCCATTGAACCTTCACTGAAGCAATGTTCTTTGACCTCAACTTCCGGACCTGTCTATCCAAGATAGCCACCGGCTCCTCAACGTAAGTCATGTCCTGGTCCAATTTGGCTGAGTTGAAATCTAATACATGAGATGGATCACCAAAATACTTTCGGAGCAAGGAAACATGGAACACCGGGTGAACTGTCATTAAACCGGGTGACAAAGAAAGTCCGTAGGCCACCTCACCAACTCTCTCAAGGATCTCAAAAGGACCAATATACCTAGGGCTCAGTCTGCCCTTCTTTGCAAAACTCATCACACCCTTCATGGGTGAAACTCTGAGCAAAACTCTTCTGCCTGGACTGCTCCATACGAAGCCGATCCTGAATCATCTTGACTCTTTCCAAGGCATCCCGCACCAAATCAGTGCCCCAACAACCTAGCCTCCCCTGGCTAAAACCAACCAACTAGAGAACGGCATCACCTCCCATATAAGGCCTCATAAGGAGCTATACGAATACACGATTGGTAGTTATTATTGTAGGCAAACTCTGCAAGCGGTAGGAACTGATCCCATGAACCTCCAAAATCAATAACACAAGCACATAATATATTCTCCAAGATCTGAATAATGCACCCGGACATCCCGTTCGTTTGGGGATAATACATTATACTCAACTCGATCCGCGTATGCAACTGACACTGCATGGCTCTCCAAAAATATGATGTGAACTATGTCCCTTGATTGAAATAGGCACGCCATGCAGACGGATAATCTCCCCGATATAGATCTGAGCCAACCGCTCTGAAGAATATGAAGTCATCACTAAAATAAAGTGTGCGAACTTAATCAACTGGTCAACAATAACCTAGACTGCGTCATATTTCTTCAAGGTCTACGGTAAGCCTACCAAGAAATCCATAGTAATGTGTTCCACTTCCATTTCGGTATCTTCAATCTCTGAGTCAACCCTCCTGATTTATGATGCTCATACATCACCTGCTGACAATTCATACACCGAGAGACATAAGCAACAATATTTTTCTTCATTCCCCGCTACCAATAGTGTTGTTTCAAGTCACGGTACATCTTCGTGAAACCAAGGTGAATGGAATAGCGCGAGTTATAAGCCTCTTCAAGGATCAAATCTCTCAACCTATCAATATTTGGAACACAAATCCAGCCTTGTAGCCGCATAACACCATCATCACCACCTCCTTAGCACAACCCTATTGCACCGTGTTCCTCAACACCATCAAGTGACGATCATCAAACTGGCGAGCCTTGATACGCTCCAACAACTGTGACTCTTCCACAACACAAGAAAGAATCTGGCTAGGCTCTAAAACTTCTAATCTCACGAACCGATTGGCCAAAGACTGAACATCCATGGCTAGTGGCCTCTCTGCTACCGGTAGATATGCCAAATTGCCCATGCTCTCAGCTTTCGTATTCTATGCATCAACCACAAAATTGGCCTTCCCTGGGTGATATAATATGGTGATATCATAGTCTTTCAGAAACTCTAACCATCTGCGCTGTCACAAATTAAGCTCCTTCTACTTGAACAGGTGATAGAGACTCTGATGGTCGGTATATACCTCACAATGAATATTGCATAGATAGTGCCTCTAAATTTTCAATACTTGAATAATAGCTGCCAACTCTAAATCATGAACAGAGTAATTCTTCTCATGAATCTTCAACTGCCAAGACATGTAGGCAATCACCCTACCGTCTTGCATCAACACCGCGCCAAGACCAATACATGACAAATCACAATACATGGTGTAATATCCCGAACCTGTAGGCAACACCAACATTGGGGCTGTAGTCAATGAAGTCTTGAGCTTTTGGAAGCTCGCCTCACACTCGTCGGACTATCTGAAAGGAGCATTTTTCTGGGTCAATCTGGTCAAAGGAGATTCGATAGATTACAAACCCTCCATGAAACGGCGATAATAACCTACCAAACCCAAGAAGCTCCGAATCTCTGTAGCTGAAGATGGTATGGGCCAACTCTAAATTGCCTCCACCTTCTTCGGATCCACCTTGATCCTCTCACTAGACACCGTGTGACCCAAAAATATCATTGAATCAAGCCAAAACTCACACTTGGAGAATTAATCGTATAGCTTCTACTCCCTCAAGATTTGGAGCACGACCCTCAAGTGTTGCTCATGATCCTCCCGACTGAGAATACACCAATATGTTGTCAATGAACAAGATGACGAATGAATCAAGATATGGCTGAAATACATTGTTCATCAAGTGCATAAATGGTGGTGGTGCATTGGTCAGCTGGAACCACATCACCAAAAACTCATAGTGACCATAGCGAGTCCTGAAAGCAGTCTTCAAAATGTCTGAATCCCGGATCTTCAGCTGATGATATCCCGATCTCAAATCAATCTTCAAGAATACTCTAGCATCCTGAAGCTAATCAAATAAGTCATCAATGCACGGTAATGGGTGCTTGTTCTTGATTGTGACTTTGTTCAGCTGTCTGTAATCAATACACATCCTCATGGAGCCGCCCATTTTCTTCACAAACAGAACTGGAGCACCCCAAGGCAAAACACGCGGCCAGATAAAACCCTTATCAAGCAACTCTTGAAGTTGTTCCTTTAATTATTTCAACACCACTAGTGCCATACGATATGGTGGAATAGAAAAGGACTGAGTGCTCGACACCTATTCAATACCAAAATTGATATCTCTGTCAGGAGGCATGCTCGATAGGTCTACTAGAAACACATTTAGGAAATATCTCATTACCGGAACTGACTCAACGGTTGGAGTATTAGAAATAACATCCTACACAAAGGCTAGATATGCCTTGCACCCTTCTCAACCATCCGATGTGCCTTCAAAAAGGACACAACCATACTAGGAATATAATCCAATGTACTTCTCCACTCCAACCGCAACAACATGGCATGACAATGTCTTGGTCTTGGCATGACAATCTAGAAAAGCGTGATAGAGCGACAACCAATACATGCCCAATATCACGTCGAAGTCCACATATTGAGTAGTAAAAGATCAACTCTAGTCTCGTATCCCCAAATAGTGACCAAACATGACTGATAAATAAGGTATATAAAAATAGAATCTCCCACAGGTGTAGACACATATACAGGAGCACTCAAAGAATCACGAGATACATCCAAACGGGAAGAAAAGTAATATGACACCTATGAGTACGTGGAACCCGGATCAAATAAAACTAAGGCATCCCTATGACAAGCCGGAATAATACCTGTGATGAAAGCATCTGAAGCAACAACCTCGGTCCTAGCCAAAAAAGCATAGAAATAGGTATGGCATCCCTCTCTAGGACAACCTCTACCCGCCTGACCTCCACCCCTAGCTGGCTATGCAGATGGAGCGACAACTGGAGTAGCAACCATGGCATATGAACCCTGTGGATCCTGTGGAATCTGTGGAACCTATGGAGTCTGTGGAGGTGCATCCCTCCTAAGTCTAAGACAGTCACATACCAAATGCTCGTATCACCATACTTAAAAGAACCTCTCGGCAGGCGTGGCTGCTAATACTGAATCTGACCCAGTTGGCTAGACTGGTTGCTGAAGGCACCCCGTGTAGGAGGTGCACTAGAAAGTGGCTATGCATAATGGGCGGTTTGAGACCTCGGAATGGTTAGAGCACTACGAGTAGCTGGAAGTGCTGAATGAACCAGTTGACTCCCATAACCTCTGCCATGACGAGCTGAAACTGGAGCGCGGGCACCACTAAATCCTCTAGAATCTCTAGGCCTCTTAGCCACAATATTTTCCTTCTCTTAGCACAGCATACGCTCCAACATGTGAGCTATCTCTACAACCTAATGAAACAGAGTATCAGTCTTAAACTATAGAGCAATGCTGAGTCTAAGACCATAACTAAGCCCCTCGATAAATCTGCAGAGTCGATCTCTGATTGTAGCAACTAAAGCTGGTGCATGACGGGACTACTCACTAAACCTGATGGCATAGTCTAACATCGTCATACTCCCCTGACACAGCTGCTCAAAAACTGTTTGCCACGTGTACCGGAGGGTCTGTGGGACGAACTCCCTCAAACACATATCTAAAAATTGAGTCCAAGTGAGTGGTGGTGCATCAGATCACCTACCCTCCTAAAAAGCTTGCAACCACTTATAGGTTGCTCCAGACAGCTGAAATATAGTAAAGGCAACTCTACTCACCTCCACCATGCCCATGGTGCCGAGAATACAATGACACTTGTCTAGGAAACTCTGCGCATCCTTAGTAACTGCACCACTATAAGTAGGAGGGTCATACTTCTTGAACCTCTCAAGTCTCCTCTGCTCCTCCTCAGATGCCTCTGGCCTGGCCTCAAGCTAAACTAGGATAACGGGTTGTGCTTGAATAACTCTAGGAACCTGATCAACATGGACCCGCTGCTCTAGAGTATGGGGTGCGAGAGTCTGAGCTCCTCCCTCATCCTGAGATGTAGCTGGTTCAACCAGGATCAATCTGGCATGAGCAAAAGTACTGAACATGCTCAGGAAGTGTGCTAATGTCTCCTGGAGTGCAGAGGTAGTAGCAGGTGTCTCAGGTGCCCTCTCCCCAACACGAAGCTACTGGTGACTCCTTCGTCGCTGCTCTGGCAGGTGCTCTAGTTGTGGCACGTGACCCTCCCTGGCCTCTACCATGGCCTCAGCCTCTCTCGACTCTAGTATTGGGCATAGCGCGGGTGTCTGCTCAACTAATCCGTTTGTGCGTGTCCTCACCATCTGTGAGAGAATATAAAGACAAAGGCTCAAATTCGGAAATCAACAAATCCACACGATAAAGAATCAAAGAAGTGGAATTTCCTAATAGTCTTGTAGCCTCTCGAAGATAAGAACGGACGTCTTTATACCGATCCGCAAGACTCTACTAAACTTGCTTATGACTCGTAGCATCTATGAACCTAAGTCACTAATACCAACTTGTCATGACCCCAAAATCCCACCTTAGGTAGTTGTGATGGCACCTAGTCTCTAAGACTAGGTAAGCCTAACACACATGAAAAATCTAGCAGAATTAACGACTAAGATATTAAATTTAGTTGATAAATCACATAACAACCATAACTGAATAATAGTAGTACAATTTCCAAAACCGGTAATACAAAATCATAACCTCTAAAGAAGTACACTATTGAACTCTATACAACACTGTTTTGATATGAAGATAAACAATAAAAAAGACAATAGATGAAGGGGACTCTGAGGCCTGCGAGCATCAAGCAGGTATACCTTGAAGTCTCCAAAATATCTGGGTCAGTTCACTAACATTCGGCATGAGCTGAAGTACCTGGAGCTGCACAAAAATGTGCAAATATGTAGCATGAGTACACCACAATGGTAGACAGTAAGTATCAAGCCTAACCTTGATAGAGTAGTGACGAGGTCAGGTCAAGACACCTACTAGATATAGAAACATGTGCAGAATATTAACATGATCTACTAACAAAAAGTAGAGAAATAAATGACAACAAACAGATTGATGATATAAGGCTAACAACGGAAATTAAGGCAATAAAGGACAACAAAGAGTGAACATATGATAAGAGCAATAAGTGATCAAGTACAATCAAAATACAAGTAAAGTGAATGGAGCGAAAACAATAATTGTTCAAATCAACAAGCTTTTTCAACATAGAATGTACAACAAGAATCACATCTGAGGTACCACACTTCATACTCACATTTCACAAGTCAGAATCATAATCTTTCTTATATCGCCGCGTGAGCCTCGCATTTATTTTAAAAATATTTTTCCCGAAATAGCTACACATGCTTTAGCCCCCTTATCTTACTGCGTGGCTTCAAGTAATTCCCTTACTAGGAACATGCGTATAAATCCCACCTTATCTCACCGCATACGTTTCAATACACACCCTTATACCACTCTATGAGTATCAATATCACAACACAATAATCAACCCGCACCACATGTGCCTTTGTGTCACAACACTGCCAAAATCAATAATTCTAATGTCACCACAACACATAGCCTACGACTCAACCAAAATATGTACAAGAATCTCAATAACAACAAAATGAACGAGAAATATCTCAACAAAGAAAGGTATTCCAATAACCAATAATTTCAACTACAGCGTGTTAATAACTTTCAACAACTTTAGCTTCTATAACTCACTAATAAAGGTACTTCCATGAAATTGCATCTTGAAAGTCCAAAGCATAACATAAACTTAACAATGAAAGATATATCATGAAATAGAAACTACGACTAAATGCATGAGAATAACTTCACAATGGAAAGAATAGCATGTAACAACAACTTCTAATAAATGCATATAAGGAAAAACTCAACAATGGAAACTGGAACATGTAATAGCAAATTCAATTAAAACATGTAAGAATAAACTTGACAACGAAAGGAAGAACAATTAATAACAACTTTAATTAAATGGTTATAAATAACCTCAAAATCTAAACCTGTCGATTTTTACATGTAATCATATGTACACACTCACCACCTCATGTACACATTTTCACATAATTCAAATAGTACAATCAAATCCAATCCTAAGGGGTATTTCTCTCACATAAACTTAGGCAAGAAACTTACCTAAAACGAGCTAAATCAGTCCACTAATAAGTTCTTCCTATGCAAATCCAACTCTGGACGGCTCGAATATAGCCAAATAAACTTAATATCATAAATAAAAGACATAGGAAGCAATTCCAGATAATAAAGATTCAATCTTTAATGAAAATTAAAAAGTCAACTCAAAAGGTCAACCCTGGGCTCGCACCTCGGAACCCAACCAAACTCACAAATTCTGAATACACATTCCAATACGAGTCCAACCATAACATAATCATTCAATTCCGACTTTAAATCGGCCCTCAAATCATCAATTTATGTTTTAGAAAGGTTTTTACAAAAATCCTCAATTTTTCTAATTTAAATCACTAATCAAATACTAAAATCGAGGTTGGAATCATGGAATAATAACAAATCCGAGTCAAAAACACTTATCCCAAACCAACTTGTGAAAATCTCCTCCAAAAGCCCTATAACTCAAAGTGCGATAAATGAAATAAAACCCTCGTCTTACTGTCCAGGTATTTTGGTTCTGCGGACAAACAGTCGCATACGCGACTTCGCATCTGCTAAAAATGCATCACGGATGCAGTCTTCACTTAATACTAGAGTTTCCGCTTCTACGGACCAAAGGGCACACCTGCGTTGCTGACAATTCACCGCACATGCGGTCCCTACTCCCTCAACTCAAATCCACTTATGCAGATATCTTCCGCTTCTGGGGTTGCGCAACTGCGCTACCATGTCCACACTTGTGGACCCATCTCCCCTAGCCAAAACTCACATTTGCGGCCAATCAACCGCTCCGCCACCTGCGGCCCAAACATCGCAGGTGTGAATGCACCCGTTCTCGGCAGCCTTCAGCAATCCTCTAAGTTCCCAAATGATCCGAACTCAACTCGATACACACTCAAGGCCTCCCGGGACCCTGTCCAAATATACCAACCAATCCCCAAACACGACACGAACCTACTCGAGGCCTCAAATTATACCAAACAACATCAAAAGTATGAATCGCACCTAAATTCATTCCTAATGAACATTTCCAAATTTAAAACATGCGCCAAACAAGCCTAAACAACTCCGAATGATCTCGAATTTTGCATGCAAGTCCCAAATGA
The DNA here is from genome assembly GCA_000715115.1 of Nicotiana otophora. Lineage (NCBI taxonomy): Eukaryota > Viridiplantae > Streptophyta > Magnoliopsida > Solanales > Solanaceae > Nicotiana > Nicotiana otophora. Next base: position 32,392 of record AWOL01S0037694.1, on the reverse strand, counting down.
TACAACAGACCTATAGCAACTATTGGAATCACAATCCAAGACAAATATCAATAAATACAACCCTCGGTCAAACCTATCAACCTTCTGAACCTTCAACTTTCAAACTTTCGCCAATTCCAACCAAAACATCCTACAGACCTCCAAATTCACATCCAGACATACTCTTAAGTCCAGAATCACTATACAAAACTATTGAAACCATCAAAACACTATTCTAGAGTCATCTACATAAAAGTCAAACTTCAATCAACTCTTACAAATAAGGCCTTAAACCAAGGTACCAAGTGTCCCAAATCAATCCAAAACTCACCTGAAACCAAACCAATCACCTCGACAAGTCGCATAACCAAAAATACACATATAGGAGATAATAAATAGGAGAACGCGATATAACACTCAAAATGACCGGCTGGATCGTTATAATTTTCCAGTCATTTTCATCATCTGTTCACTTTGCTTTTGTTGTTATCAATGAAGGAAGAGAATTCTTTTGCTGAAAGTCAAATTGTTATTGATAATTCACATCCTCTCTGCTTGAGTCCATCAGATAATTGTGGCGTAATTCTAGTTTTTTCACCGTTCGGTGAAACTAGATATGCAAATTGGAGAAAATCTATGTTAATTTCTTTGAGCTAAAATTAAGCTAGGGTTTATTAAATGGAAAATTTTAAAAACCTAGGGAAAACTCAACTTACTGGATCTATGGATCAGGGTCAATGATATAGAGATGGCATAACTGTTGAATTCTCTGACCGAGGGCATCAGGCCAAATGTGCTACATATTAAATCTGCTAGAGATTATGGAAGCAGCTTGAAGATATGAATGGTCGATCTGATATTGTACGTGTATTTAGTCTGCAAAAGAAACTTTTAGAAATTATAAAAGGTTCAAATAATATAGCAACATATTTTGACTTTATAAAAGTAATATGGGATGATATTGAAGCTTTGGATGTGAGGTTCTATATACATGTATTGACTACAAGTGTCATGGAAAACCAAAGAATAAAGCACTTGAGGTGAGATAGAAACTTGTTCAATTCTTAATGGGATAAAATGAATCTTACACCTTTAGTCGATGACATATTATAATGATGAGCCATACTCCAAATATTGACGAAGTTTATTCTCTTTTTCTTCAAGAAGAAAGGTAGAGGTCTATTTCAACCCTTAGCAACATCAGCTATGGAGTCCAAATCTTTCAATATCACTGGACAGAAATTGGAAAATTATGGAGGACAAGAAAAAATAAAATCTGATACATATATTGGAAATAAAAGGAAATGTAGTATAACTAGAGGAAATGACAAGAGAAACATATTTTACAACCACTATCTAAAGCCATGTCGTACTATTGAAAAGTACTACAAGATTCATTGATATCCAATAAACTTTAAGACTAATAAACCCAGGAAGTTTCAGAACCAAAGCAAAATACAGGAAAATTCAGTTTCTACATAAGAGCAAACCTATAATATGCTAGGAAGTTAGGATCAAAATCTTGGATTTTACAAAATATAAGGAACTAAGAATCTTGATTTTTATAATATGTAGGTAGGTCAGAATCAGAGTAATTTATCAGGTGTTGTGGGAATAAGTTAGCAGTTGTATTCTCAGCTAATGGAGATTTTGCAGCCAGTCAAAATTGGTCAACAATTAGCTTCAAGTTCCGAGGTCAATGTGACTGCCAATTGTGCTAGTTTCTCCCTATTTTACCTTCAATCCTTCGTGATAAATCTTTTGTATTTTTACAAATCCTTAATTCTAGAGTCTCTAAGCATATGACTTTAATTACTCCATTCTCTTTGAAATCCATTTCCTATCTCAACCTCTTATAGTTAACCTACCAAATTCTTACAAAATAACAGTAACATAGGTAGGGAAATTATCTTTTTCCCAGACAAAGTACTAGTTGCAATCCTTTATGTTCCTTGTTGAAGATCAATTTTGGCCTTCCCTTTTAAACATTAAATTAGTTATACTTATTAATTAGCAAAATTTGTAAAGAAATATTTTCTAATTAATAAAACCTATTTTTCTAAAATATAATAATAATAATAATAATAATAATAATAATAATAATAATAATTGTCACGACCCGCAATTCCCACCTTCGGACCGTGATGGCGCCTAACATTTCACTTGCTAGGCAAGCCAACGTTAGAATAATATTATCAATTTTTAAAATAATTTTTAAATTTGTTATTAACAAAGAACAAATGCGGAAGTAAAGTCTAAAATATAGTGAATNCATGACTCGTGAGACCTATGTAACCTAGTGCTCTGATACCAACTGTCACGATCCGAAATTTCCACCTTTGGACCTTGATAGCGCCTAACATTTCACTTGCTAGGCAAGCCAACGTTAGAATAATATTATCAATTTTTAAAATAATTTTTAAATTTGTTATTAACAAAGAACAAATGCGGAAGTAAAGTCTAAAATATAGTGAATAATCCATAAAAACAACGGTGTCTAAATACCATCCCAGAATTGGTGTCACAAGTGCACGAGCTTCTAGAATAAATACAAATAAAGGTCTGAATAAATTAAAGCTGTCTGGAAAC
>AWOL01S0037694.1:0-28701 GCA_000715115.1 Nicotiana otophora | reverse complement strand
TGCTGAGCCTAACCTTGACGAAGTAGTGACGAGGCTAAGGCGGGTCACTTACATTACCTGTACGCAATATTAGTAACAACAACAATAATAAAAATAAATCAGGTAATTCATTTATAATAATTGAAGCCAACTCAGCAGTCATAACCAATTATTATTTCCATCAATTCTGTTGCAGCGTGCAGCCCGCTCTCACATTATATTCACATTCAATTCTGTTGCAGCGTGCAATCCGCTATCACAATATATTTATTTTAATCAAGTCTGTTGCGGCGTGTAACCCGATCCTCCAATATGGACATTTTGTTGCGGCGTGCAACCCGATCCTCCAATATGGACTTTTTAATAAGTCTGTTACGGCGTGTAACCCGATCCTCCAATATATTCACTATAATCAATTATGTTGCGGCGTGCAACCCACCTCTCCAACATATTCATTTACCAATTCTTATAGAAGAAATTTTCCTAATAAATGCAACAATTAATATAAAATTATAAGACAACAAGCATACAATAATTATGATTTAATTATGAAACAAACAAAGGCAAATAGCAAATTATTATGGAAATCAGAGAGAAAATATGCAGTTTAATATTTAATATGCTAAATGTCAAATAACAATTAAGGTACATAATTCAAATAGCATGTAACATTTAATGCAGGAATTCAAAAATTAATATTTGACAAAGAATAGGAGAGAAACAATTATTATAATAACTAATTAATGATTTAAAATAATTTATGATTTTTCAAGTAAGTAGGAAAACAATTACTTTGACGACGTATAGATACTCGTCACCTCGCCTATACGTCGTTCACATGCAATTCGAATAACAAATAATTTAAGGGTTCTATTCCCTCAAGTCAATTTTAACCACGACACTTACCTCGCTTTGTAAATTCCAATCAATTACTCGACCACGACGTTTCCTTTTAAATTTATCTCCAAAAGCTTCAAATCTATTCACAAACAATCCGATATACTCAATACAAATCATAGGAATTAATTTCATATGAATTTACTAATATTTTGGATAAAAATCCAAAATTTATTAAAATATTCGATAGTGGGACCCACATCTCAAATATCGGAAGAACTTATGAAATCCAAACACCCGTTCCGATACGAGTCCAACCATACAAAATTTATCAATTTTCGATGTCAAATGTACCATCAAATCTTAAATTTTCGTTTTTGGAAGATTTTGTAAAAATCTGATTTTTCTTCCATAAATTCACGGATTCATGATATAAATGAGTATGAAATCATGAAATATAATCATTATAGGATAAGGAACACTTACCCCAATAGTTTCCAGTGAAAATCTTCCAAGAATCGCCTTACTCGAACTCTAAAATGGAAAAGAGTTAAAAATGGGTCGAAACCCCATTTCCAGAACTTAAGTTCTGTTTCTGAGATTTTTACTCATCGCGATCGCAGAAATTCGTTCGCGATCTTGTAGAACAACTTTTGCCCAGGTTCATTTTACTCTTCGCGATCTCGGGAATGGCTTCGCGATCGCGAAGCACATTTTGGCTGCCCAGACTTTTAACTCTACGCGATCGCGTAAATGCTCATGCGATCGTGGAGTACATTTTTCCAGCCTTATGCGATCGCGTACTTACTTGTGTGATCGTGTAGCACAATTGACGTTCCTAGCTTCTGCCTTCCTTCCTTCTACGCGATCGCAGCTGGTCCCTTGCGTTCGTAGTGCACTGGGAGTTTACCTTCCGTGATCGCGTGCCTATCTTTGCGAACGCGAAGGGTAAAACTCATTACTTACAATTTCCTCTTCGCGATCGCAGGAATGGCTTCGCGATCCCGAAGCACAATGCACTAGATGACAGCAGAAGCTCGAAAACAAGATTTTCTAAGTTCAAAATCATCCCGTAGCCTATCCGAAACTCACCCGAGCCCTCGGAGCTCCAAACCAAGCATGCACACAAGTCCTAAAACATCATACGAACTGGCTCGCATGATCAAATCGTCAAAATACACACCTAGAACTACGAATCAGATACCAAATCAAAAACAAAATTCAAGAAAACTTTAAAACTTATATTTTTACAACCGGACGTCCGAATCACGTCAAATCAACTCCGATTCTCACCAAATTTGGCAGACACATCATAAATATTATAGTGGACTTATACCGGGCTCCGAAACCAAAATACGGACCCGAGGCCAATAAATCCAGTATCAGTAATTTCTTAAATATCATTATACTTTCAAGCTTTTAATTGTTTATCAAAATTCCATATCTCGGGCTAGGGACCTCGGAATTCGATTCTGGGCATACGCCCAAGTCCCAAATCACGAAATGGACCTGCCGGAATTGTCAAAATACTGATCCGGGTTCGTCTACTCAAAATGTTGACCAAAGTCAACCCAGTTGAGTTTTAAAGCTCTATTTCACATTTTAATCTATCTTTTTACATAAAAACTTTTCGAAAAATTTTATGGACTGCGCACGCAAGTCGAGGAATAATAAATGGTACTTTTCGAGTCTTAGAATATAGAATTACTTAGTAAATTTAAAGATGATATTTTGGGTCATGAATCCTTGCATAAATTTGTGCAAGGTCACAAATTCAAACACTAAAACACTCAACTCTTCCCCTAAATCCGCAAATCTAGCCGACTTATCCCCTTTTCATCACTAAATTTCAAATTCCTCAAATTGAACCCTAGACCTAAAATATACTACTAAAAATTGCATGTTGTTCCTTCGTTCTTTCAAATCCAGAATCTATAGCTCTTAAGAATACTTTAATATTGTCCTTGCCATCTAGGTAACTATTCTTTAAATAAATCCAAAGGCCAAGGCATTCCCCCCTTAGGCCTTTTTCTCATACCACGACATGTGGTCAGAATTCTTCCAATCTCATAAATATTGCTACCTTCTTTCATGCAGCCTGCATGACTCTGACCTTGTATGTGCGCCTACATGACTCTTCTCTTCTTTTTCCTCCAGCTTCTAGCCAATCTTTGGGCCTCACTTTGTGAACATATACAGAACTATAACAAGTTGTTCCTCTGGGCATCTATAGGTATACTGAAGTTCTCTGTTTGGTACTTTGTCGAGCTTATGACTATTGCTATATTTTGTTTCATTGCCTCGATTATCTATCCTTATGGCTTTACTGCGTCTAGATAGGTCATACTACCATAACACTTACTTCAACTTATTATTACTAAGGTCTGCTACCCAACTCCTGGTCACTCTCATGCTGCTTGTCCTATATGTATAAATCTAAGTCCTTTAATGTTTCCTCATTACAGTTCATCTTAACAAAGACAGCCTAATTTGATCTCATACTTTGGAACTTTTATCCAACTATTGTTGATTCACCTTAATGGTGACCTATAATCTTCCGCTAATAACTTGAAACATCTTACGTTCTACATTGTCACTAGGGCTCACGTCTCGTCGGGGAACATGTGAAGTTATTTTCCTTATCAACCTATGGACGATACTACACTTCAATAACCGTAGTTCATAGCATCTTATCCCGATTCATCTAATGGGGGTATTCTAATCCCGTGCAATTCATTAAATACTTTCTCTTTGAATCATCACTTAATCGAAGGAATGTCTTCCTCTTATCATTTGTCACAATAACCCTCTTATTCTACTACTAGGGAAGCATTACATCTCTTCTAAATTCTCCTAGTCTTAAACTTCTCCGAGTTCATTTAGGTTATACTGATCTTTCTATAACTTATGGAAATCATCAACTCTCTTGTTTTGATGGGCTTAATCCCGAGGACTTACCTATTCTCCTCACTTTTTCACTAACCTTTTTGTATCCTTACTCTTATCTACCTAAAACTTTGTCGCTCTACCATACTTTAGCTTGCAACCTACACGTATCTATTCGTACTACTCACAACCTTCATTTAACTTGCTAGAACCATAGATTTCTTTATGTTGTTTTGGAACCTCAAGCGAGATATCACGTTGCCTCTAATTCTTCTTTTCTCTCGTAACTAGACCTCTCGATACCTGGACACCATAGGCTGGAAGATGTGCTATTGACGACACCACTATCATTTTTGGATACTGAATCACGATGCCACTAGCCCTCTATCTGAAGTCTAGACTATTCACAAACTTTTGTACTTGAGTATCTCGTATCTTCTTCACTTTTACCTTACTTACCTTTAAATCTCGCATTGTATCTTCTTTCGTTTTCATAACTTCCCTTCCACATAGGTGGAATTTACATCCACTCCTTAAAGCTCTACTGCAATACTTGCACCTCTTGTGCATGAACAATCCTGTGGAAGCTTTATACTAATTTATTATGACTCAACTCTATCGGACGATCAGAAAATGAAAGAAGGGTAACATTTCCTAAATGCCCTGTAGCCTCTCAATTATAAGTGTGGCGCGCAACACACCCATATGTGAGACTCTACTATACACGGCTATGTAGACTCACTAGGACACGACATGCTCTGATACCACTTTGTCATACCCCAACCTAGGCGAGGCATGGCTGGCACCTGGTGTTGTACTGGCCCAAGCGAACCCCTCTGTAATTCATGATTGTTCGACAAAAACTAGAACATACATAGCCGACTTGGCTAAACTCATTCTTTTTGTAACTATCATGGGCCAACATGGACACAACTCCTAATGTATAACTCTAAGTGGGCAAATGTTGTATCATCGAGCCATCGTACTCAGAACATGGATATACACGGTCCGTCAAGGCTTCTGACATGCTGTACATACTGAACCTGTGTCTACAAAGCCTCTAAGAGTATCTGACATCCAAATATGGTCAGGACTCAAGACATGACACTGACCTACCCATAAGTATATATATACATAAAACAGTCTGAAAACCTCTAGACTCACATGTACTCCGGATGAAATGGAGCTTTGCTAATCCTCAGCTAGATATCTACTCTGTCTATGATAAGAGCCCATCAAAATAGATACCTAAACCTGTAGACATAAATGTAGTGCCCCAAGGATGGGACATTAGTACAAAGAAATGTACTAAGTATAAAGGCATATAAGATATGAATAACTGAATTTAAAATGAACTGCCAAATATATATGATATACTGAAAGTAATTTGGAGGGTCAATGAAATCCGGGAATCATTCTTACCTTATTATGACTCGTAACATATCTAAGTATTGAATTATCCAACTTACATTATAAAGGATGTAGACTGAAAAGGGAAGGCTCTGTTGACCGAGAACATCTAATGTCGCGACAGTCGTATATATATCTAATTCGTGTCATGATATACCTGAACTTGTTCCCATATGATATCATAGACAGATCAAACATCTTTAGGGATACACTGAAACATAAAAGTGGCACTTACACATTTCATAAGAGACCGTCTGTAAGGCTCACTCATAAACATGAATAATAGTGGCTCGTACGCATAACATAGTACACCGTCCGTATGGCTCACAATACCAAGGTCTGGGTATGCGTGCAACTGAGATCGTCCATAACCAACCTTCATTATGCACCTACGCATTCATAGACCATCAGTAAGGCTTCAGTATATACCTACGCGTTCATAGACCGTCTGTAGGAATCATGTCTTATACATACTCATTTCATATCACTCATGCAGACATCATTCTATCATCAATAGATAAACGCATATTCATAAACATATATGTTCATGACTAACTCATTACAATAAGCAACCCTTATTCCTTAGTCGCTTGTTACATCATCCTTCGTATTCTATATAATTTAGTCGTAAAGAACGTTGTAACTATTTCGGAATCACAGTTTTATCCTTTTTTCACATCATGACTCATTTCTAGGGATTACATGATTTTGTATACTTATAGCTATGTAATATGCTTGACTTGAGAGGATACTCGTTATACATGTACATATCCATTCATCTATATGTAACAAGAGTTACGGGAGTTACGCTGTATCAACTATATTCTTAATGCTAAACTTATCATATTCTGTAGTTTGCAACCCCATAGATAGCGTATATCGTCTCTTAAAATCACCCTCATATATAATCAACCTTTCTTAACTTGTGAGCAACGTAACTACCTTCGTGGATCTTATCAGTTTTGTGAACACAAACGTGTAAGTATTGGAAGTCGTGGCATTCTGTAGGTCGAACTATTCATATCATTCAGTAAACTATACATTATGCTACTTTTTGAACTATTCGTGTATAACTATCTCTCAATATACAGACACTATATTGCTTTTGATTTGTTAGACCATTCGTACATAATTTTTAATTCACGTCTATAGGTCTTGTTATTATATAGAAGACAAAGAACTTTTGGAAGGATCTATTTACTCCTTAAGAATACGTGAGACGACGACTAACACAATCCCTTTCAACATTCGTATGACTATTTCTAGACTCGTGAGCGGACCTTAATCGTCGGAATAGTACATATATAAAGACTCGCCCCCTTGAATTCCTTATAAGGGTAACATAAATTACGTAATCATGCCAAATAAAAGAAAAGAAGACCTTACATACCTCATAATCTCCAGTCCAATCCTCAAGCTAACTTAACTTGGAGCTCTATCATCTACAAGTAATGAACAATACTATCGTCACAATACGGATGCCATAACTTATCGCATTTGAACGACACACTTTTTCTAGGATAAAACGGACACCAATTCCCCTATTTATATGACTTCCCACAAGTTACAACAGCCAACAATAGCCCAAACAATATCAACAATACTTATAATAAGCCTTTAAAAAATGCTTAACAATCCTGACTAGCGGCAAGGTCGGTTTGTGACTAAACAACTATAGTTTTAAACCCCATCTTCCTTCTAGAATTTATCAACAACATTAACCACCACATATTCAATTATTCCTACTAATTTTCAGCCAAAATACAACTTTAAAACAAACCCATAACAGTCCCACAAGTTCAGCAACTCAAAACTTATTTTTCAGATTACTAAAACACGTTTTCGACTTGTCTTTTCTTTCAAATCAAGCAACACAACCAATCATACATAATTAATCCTTTTATAATATAATAAGACCATGAATTAAACTTAATATTAAGTTCTCAACCAGCCAACAATGACGCCGCAACAAACAGCATATTACTCTTTTGAAACTCGCAAGTTCTAGACTTTACAATTGAGCTACAACTCGTAGAAGCTTAGATAAGGGAAAGAGAAGCATAAACTTACCTTGGAATAAATAAAACCAACGAAACCTAGTCCTTATTCATCCAAAACCATTCCCCCAACACATATACAAGATAGAGATAGGGAAATTAGTAAGTTGTCTGGGTTTTTCGGCACTAGAATCACTTCGTATCACCCGAAATCACCTAGGGTTTGTGTGGGATTTTTGGGGGAGGAGTTGCAGGGTTTCAATCTGAAGTTCTTACTTTGAAAAATGAGTGAAAGAAATTATGTAATTCATCCCTTAAAAGGCCCCTTGTCCGCCCCTTTTTGGGGATTTATTTGCTCCCTTCATTTAAATCACCTATTTGTCACCTACCAATCTGTGCAGTCTTGCAAAAATATAAATATCTCTCTACTCCGACATCGTATCAATGAACAGTTTAATGAGTTAGAAACTAGACTCGTATTTATTGCATTTTATAGGTGCATCACACCTTAATTCTTATTATATTGAGAGAAAAGCTATGATACATTTGACCTAATTTTCAGCACATTTATAAATGTAACTTGTGATGACCTTTACCAACTTTTGTCCCACATCTCGCTTGAATTCAATACATAACACACGGATATTATACGACTAAAATAACTCAACACACAACTCCTTAACATGTAAGCACCCTAGTCTCACCCCAAACGTACATGTTATAACATTCCCAACTTGTCAACTTTTGACGAAGCTTACTTTCTTCAATTCTTTTAGCTTCTAAGCCTTCCAACCCTCTTGGTACTTGTCATTGATGATCTTAAATATTTTTAACCTCCATGGTAACATGATTAACTTACTTTATGTATTTTCAAAGATGACCTCATTTCTGAGCTTATATCAATTGACTTACGATGTAATCTCACGTACGAAAACATGGGGTGTAACAAATTTGGGGATTTTTTACTATGATTTTGGAGAGTGCAAATTCGTGATTTGGGGGTGATTTGAGGTTGAATTTGGATAAAAGACACATATTTGGACTCGTATTAGAATAAGTGTTCGGGATTTGTATGTTTTGTCCGTTCCGATGTGCGGGCCCGGGGTTGACTTTGTATATTTGTATTAAATCTTAGCATTATTATTTGGGATTATGTATTGTGGCTTTTATTGACAATATAAAGTTATTTTTGTCTAGATTTGAGCCGTCCAGAGGTTGATTCACGCGGGAAGGAATTCTTAGAGTATTGATTTTGCTTGATTGAGGTAATTATCTTACCTAAACTTTGTTGAGGCACTAGTTGCCTGAGTTATTAGTTTTGGCTACACGCTATGTGTGATGCACATATGAGCGGATTGATCTCGTGCGTACACCATGGTATTATCTATGCTCGGGATAGTGTTTATGCTATTATATGCCTTGAATCTATTGTTAAGCTTCATTTTATCATACTTCTTATGTTGTATTCCCTTTGTGAGCTATTTGAGTCATGTTAGAGATTATTTGTTGGTTAATCTCCTGTTCAAATGTGTTAGTTGCTATTCTTGTTGCATAATTGCCTGACTAGAACTATAGTAGCACACTTCGCACATGCCTACACTTTAGCATGTCACTTGTATCAATCCATGAGTAGGTAAATTGATATCCATTGTTCATGTACATGTATCCTTGTATATGCTTTCTATGGGATATGGGCTGGGTTAATAGCACGTGAGTTGTCCATGCGGCAGTTATATATGGCATGCGAGTTGTTCGTGCAACGTGTGGTTAAAGACACATCCCTTTAGGGTCATCCTCTCATGTTTCTCTCTTGAAGGCGTACACACGATATGAGGAAAACTAGCCACGGTGTGTTTTGGTTATTGCATTTCTTCTCTACTTGCAGTTTCCTTTTATGTATACATGTATTATTCGCATATCTTCTCTATATGCTATATCAGAAATGTATACTTGATTTATTTTGCATATCTTCTCTATATGCTGGATCGTGAACTGAAACAGAGCATGTTACGTTATATTTGTACACCGAGGAGGATTTATCTAATTTATGACTTGATGATGTTATTGTTGTATACTTGTTAGAATTATGAGTTGTACAGGTTATTAGTGAGTATCATTAATAATTCTTGCTTTTATTACCTCGCCGAGGTCAGTTATGATACTTGTTGAGTACATGGGGTCAGATGTAATCATACTATACTCTACACTTAATTGTGCAGATCCAGGTGTTGGACCGAGTCGTGAGTAGGATTTGCAAAGGGATGAGATAGAACTGCATTTCAACCACAGTCTTTGGCATCTCTTTTCATTTTTACTACTGTTGTTTTCATTTAGACAATATTGTTACTTTGGTATTTCAGGTTTGTACCTCTATTTTAGAGCTCATGACTCTGTATTTACCAGTTCTGGGGAATTTTTTATTTTTACGCGGTTATTTATGTTTTTGGCTTTACAGATGTGCTATTTCCTTTATTTCTATTATCTTGTTTCATTTTTATTATATTCGGCTTGCCTAGCAAGTGAGTTGGGTGCCATCATGACCTATTGTTGATTTTGGGCCGTGACTAATCCATGTGCCATATTAGATATCAATATCTCAGTAATCAGTCATCAAACCGCACAAAATGTCCCATCGTATCATAATCAACATAACCAGACAGAATATCCCATCGTGCCAAACATCAATTTATATAAGAGAACCATATGTAGGGATGTATATATATATGTACAAGATATAAGTGTATGTGATACATATGGACAAGAGATATAAACATACAATAATGTATGCATGTGTATAAAATATGACTACGGCTACAACATGTAATCCAACATACAAAAATAGATCATCATGCCTAAATAAGGAAGGAAAAGCCTAGACATAATTTCTATCATAAATAAGATTACTCAAGTAGTCATACAAATAATTAAAACATGCTACAAGTCTATATCAAAATAATGCATAAAGAAGCCAAAAAACTATCCTGATATTTCTGGAAACAGGCATTAAGGATTGATGAGCTGGCACACACGAAGCATCCAGGCTTCAATTCCCTCCTGAAGATACTACAAAGGGTCGATGTTGACTTAGCATCAATCACTGCTACAATTGTTTGTTATTTTTTCCAATCTCAAACCACTGAAGAGCACCCCAAAACTCACCCGAGCTCTCCGAGACCCCTTCAAACCATCATGACTAGTCCATGTACCCAAGACACACTTATCCAAGAGCGCAAAACACGTACAAAAATATCACAACTAATAATCAAGGTCCAAACTAAACTTATAAAATCCCTTAAGTTCTTCAAGTTTCAATTTTCACAAGATACATTTGAATCAAACTTGAGCCCCTCGGGTACTAAATCGAACATACGTATAAGTCCAAAAATCATCATATGAACCAATTTGAACCTTCAAATCATGAATCTATGTTTTCTTATCCAAAATGTTAACTTTGGTCAACTCTTCTCAGCTAAGGCTTTAAGTTAGGAACTAAGTATTCTAAATCATTCATAAATCCCTCAAGACCCAAACCACCCATAACCGTAAGTCATAAAATATCCAATAAATCTATGTGAAGTCTCAAACAAGGGAATGGGGTTGTAGAACTCAAATGACTGCATAGGTCGTTACATTTTCTACCTCTTAAATAAGTGTTAGACCTTGAACGAGTTTAGAAATATACTTGGACTATTAAAAAGGTGTGAATATCTGACTTTGTCTCCCAAGTAGCCTCCTCCATTGATTAACCCTTCTAAAGCGCCTTTACAGAAGCGATCATCTTTGACCTTAGCTTTTAGACCTTTCTCAACTCTCTCCAACACCTCAAACTGGCTAATGAACCTCTAACTCAACTTTATTTGCTTTCAGAACCTCATTATATCTTTTATGGGTGAAAATATCAAAAGTACCTTCTTACCCTCCATATAAGCCACATTTCAAGCCTTCTTGTTAGAATAACTTTTTTGCCTACTCTGAGCAACCCAAAGCTGCTCCTGAATCAACTTAACCTTTTTCAAAGCATCTCGTACCAAATTCGTACCCAACAATATAGCTTCACCAGGCTTAAACCAACCAACAAGAGAACAAGACATCTACTACATAAGGCGTCAAACGGAGCCATCCAAATGTTGGATTGATAACTGTTATTGTAAGCAAGCTCTGCCAAAGACAAAAATAGTTCCCAAAGACCTCCAAAGTCAATCACACAAGCTCTCAACATGTCCTCATAAATCTGAATAGCATGCTCGGATTGATCATAAGTCTGTAGGTAAAAGGCCGTGCTAAGCTTAACCTGTATACTTCAAACTCGTTGTACAACTCTCTAAAAGTGTGATGTGAACTGTGTATCCTAGTTTGAAATGATAGAAATAGGAACTCCATGCACACGAACTATCTCTCGGATATAAATCAGGGCTAACCTCTTTGAAGTGTAAGTAGTCAATACTGGTATAAAGTGCATGGACTTAGTCAATCTATCGACAATGACCCAAATATCATAAAACTTTTCAAAGTGCGTGGTAAACTCACCACAAGGTCCATGGTGATATGCTCCTAATTCCACTCTGATATAACCATCTTCTAAGTCAAATCACCCAATATTTGATGTTCATACCTGACTTCTTGGCAATTCAAGCACCATGAAACATGCTCCACAATGTTCTTCTTCATCCTTTGGCATCGATGGTGTTGCTTCATGTCATGATACATCTTCGTGATACCTATGTGAATAGAATACCTCAAGATGTAAGCCTTCTCAAGTATCAATTCTCTCAACCCATCAATATTAGGAACACACAACTGATCCTAGAGTTGCATAATACCATCATCTCCAATGATAATCTTCTTAGTACCATCTCGCTGCACCATGTCCTAAAGTGCTAATAAATAGGGATCATCATATTGGCAAACCTTAATGCTCTCAAACAAGTTGACTGCACAACAACACAAGAAAGAATCCAACTAGGCTCAAAAATATCTAATTTCACAAATTTATTGGCTAAGGCCTGAACATCCATATCCAAAGTCTCAGCTAGAATAAATGTCAAACTACCCATACTCTCTGCCTTTCTACTTAAGGCATCCACAACCACATTAGCCTTACACGGATGATACAAGATAGTGATATCATAATTCTTAAGTAATTAAAGCCATATTTGCTGCCTAAAATTCAAATCCTTCTGCTTGAACAAGTGCTAAAGACCGTGATGATCATTATAGATCTCACAAGACACACCGTACAAGTAATGTCTCTAAATTTAAGTGCATACACAATAGCTGCCAACTCTAAATCATGAACAAGATAATTTTTCTCATGAGGCTTCAACTGTTGTGACACATATGCAATCATTAAACCATCTTGCATCAACATAGTACCAAGACCAACACATGAATCATCAAAATACATTATTTATGGACCGAACCTGTGAACAACACCAATACTGGTATCACGACCTGAAATCCCACCAGAGGTTGTGATGGCACCTAACCTCGAAGACTAGATAAGTCAATTACACTAACATCATTCAATCAACAAGACAAGATATAGTATATCTGAATCATCATAAATAGCGGAATAATATTCAACATAAGCCAAAAAACCGATACATTATACCAACTCCCAAAATCAGGTAACATAGAGTCATGAACTCTAAACAGAATATATAAAAAATCTCAAAAGTACAATATTGTCTGAATGTAAAGCAACGATATCAACATAAGGGAATCGGACTCCAAGGGTTTGCGATGGTCATATAACACGACCTTGAATTCTCTCAAACAGGGAATGTTCTCACTCCCTAGGTCCGCTGCCTCCAACACCCGAGTCTGCACAAAAATATATAAAAGTGTAGTATGAATATGGGATAATGTGTACTTAGTAAGTATCAAATACTAACCTCGGTGAAGCAGTGACAATGCTCAAGTCATGTGATACTCATTATATCAATAATATGTGCAATATACATAATAACTTGCAACAAGATTACAACAAGATGCATCATCATAAACCCAGCAAAACAAGAGAGATCAGTTCAACAAGAGTAAAATCTATCTCAACAATCGAATGATCAGTCAATAACAAAGGCATAGAGTAGCATGTTAAGATGCAACACAAAAGCATGTAAAATGCATAACAAGCATAAAGGATTCGCTTGCAAGGTCAAGCTTCCACCCTTATACTCCACTCATCGCCAACCACCTCCTCATCAAAATCAATCACTTCAGTCAAAGTACCATAATCCGCATGTACGACAACAAGAGAGAAACATGAGAGGGAGACCCTAGGGGGATGGAACTATATCCACATATTGCACGACACATACCTCATTCCATAATCATATCAATTGCATGGAAAAGACCTCGTGCCACAATCATATCGATCGCGCGACAAACACCTCATGCCACAACATCATCATAATCGCACGCCAAATAACAACAACAATATCATCATGTCTGCATGTCAAATGATCTCATGCCAACATAAATCAATCTGGTTAACATGTCCACATTTACCATAATCACAACAATATAAGATGCCAAATTATCATCAAATCGACATATGCTCACAATTCATGAACCAAGTGCACAAGGACATCATCATCATCATCATCATCATCATCATCATCATCATCATAATAATAATAATAATAATAATAATAATAATAATAATAATAATAATAATAATAATAATAATAATAATAATAATAATAATAATAAATAAATAAATAAATAAAAAAGCGCGAATGAATGCTCAATATATGAAGTATGACTATGGCTAAATCAATTATAGTAACAATTCCACAATAGTCCATCTTGGCTAATTAAGCGATAATAACCCTAAACATGATCTATATCATGAAAGGATAAGTTCATGTAGTCATAAAAGTGCTTAAACACGTATCATATAAGGCATAAAATTAAAATAATTCATATTAAAATACTAAAGTCTAATCCGATCATAAATCAAACATAGAATCCGTGTACATTTTTGTCACCTTGTGTTATCACAATTAGGCAAACAAGGCCAAATCCTAAGGGTTATTCCCTCACACAAGATCAGATAAGATACTTACCTCAACAACCAAAATCAACCTTCTAAATAGCATTTATTTTAGAAATCATATCCAAACGGCTCGAATCTAGCCAAAAATAACTCAATAACATCAAACAATGCTATAGGAGTCAATTCAAATAATAAAGCTCCAATTTTTATCCAATTTCCAAAGGCCAAAAAAAGTCAATCCCGGTCCCGCATGGTCAAAACCCGATTCAAAGGGTACATCCCGACTACCCACAATCCTACGAATCCAAATATGTAATAAGTTTCCAAATCCGAGTCCAAATCGACTTTCAAATCTCCAATTTACACTTTCCAAAATTATAGTCAAAACCTCAAATTTGTCTTTCAAATCCCCTAATCTATGTGTAATAATACATGGGGAAACAAGATATAATATCTAAATTAAGATGAAATCACTTACTCTCTTGTCTTGTGTCAAAATCCTCTTCAAAAGATCGTCTCTCTCCAAGTCTAGGGTTCAAAACATGAGATAATTATCCTAAATCTCGAAATGCCTCAATAAAACCATCTTCAAGTGTTACATTTGCGACCAGGGGTTTACAAATGCAAGCGTCACAAATGCGAAGAAGGGCTCACACATGAAAACTAGGCCCCTGAGCCGCAGAGCTCGAAATGTGACTAGGAACCTTGCAAATGCGAGCAACTTTGCAAATGTGAAGTTCCCCTCGCAAAAAGAGGATATCGTAATTACGACACCAGCTTTGTATTTGTGAGCTTCCCAGTCACACATGCAAATGTGATCAAAAGTTTGCTAATACAAACCTCGCAAATGCGAGCAGAACATTGCAAATGCGATGTTTGGAGCACCAGTGAAATCTCCCAACTTCCAAACTCAATATGAAACTCACCCGAGTCCCTCGGGTCCCACATCAAACATCTATACAAGTATATAAACCACATACGTACTCACTCGTAAGCTCAAAACATCAAATTCACATCCCTAACAAAGAATCGTACACTAATTCACCAGATGCATGCCTTCAAGTTTAAGAACTTCAAATATTCACAACCAAGCGTCTGATTCATGCCTAATCAACTCGTAATACAACCAAACTTTTCGCACAAGTTCCAAATGACAAAATAGACCTATTCCAAATCTCAGAACTACAATCTGAACCTGATATCCTCAATGTTAACTCCCTGTCAAACTTGTGAATTTTCTAAACTTTCAAATTGCCAACTTTCGGCATATAGGACCAATACATCCTAGGAACCTCCAACTCCAAATCTGAACATACGCCTAAGTCTAAAATCACCATACAAATCTATTGGAACTATCAAACCACCAATCTGAGGACGTTTATATAAAATTTAAACATTGATCAACTCTTACAACTTAGGCTTCCAACAATGCAGCTAAGTATTCCAATTCACTTCAAAACCATATCGGAACCAAACCAATCATCCCCCAAGTCATAAAATAACAACCAAGCATACAAGAAATATCAAATGGGGAAACAGGGCTCAAATACACAAAACAACCGGTCGGATTGTTACATTATCCCCCTCTTAAACAAGTGTTCATCCTTGAATGAGTTTAGAATTATACTTGAAGTGCCAAAAAGGTGAGGATATCTACTATGCATATCATTCTCGGTCTCCCAAGTTGCCTCCTCGACCGGCTGACCTTTCCATTGAACCTTCACTAATGTGATCTCCTTAGACCTGAGCTTTAAAACCTATTGATCCAAAGTGGCCACCGGTCCTCATCATAAGCCAGATTCCCATCCAACTGCATTGTGCTAAAATTCAAAACATGTGACTTATCTTCATGATACTTCCGAAGCATAGAGACATGAAACATCGGATGAACTTCTGACTAGAAGGCAAAGAAAGTCTATAAGTAATCTCGCTGGCTCTCTCCAACACCTCAAAAGAACCAAACACCATGGGCTCAACTTGACCTTCTTCCTAAATCTTATCACGCCCTTAATAGGTGAAACTCTAATAAGAACCTTCTCGCCGTCCATGAAAGATACATCACGAACCTTCCGATCAGCATAACTCTTCTGCCTGGACCAAGCTGTGTGAAACCTATCTTGAATTAACTTCACCTTCTCCAAAGCATCACGAACCAAGTCTATGCCCAACAACCTAGCCTCCTCAAGCTCAACTACTCACTAGTGCCTAGCATGGTATGCTGGATCTGCACAAAAATATGTGCAGAAGCGTAGTATGAGTACATCACAATGATACCTAGTACGTATCAAGCCTAACCTCAGTAAGATTCACAATTTTGCCACAAGTGTGGTCTTCCACAATATGGACAAGGATCACCAAAATAAGAATAACCAGTATTCGACCAATTCTCATTCCAAGATGTCATGTCAACAAAGATAATAAAGTATTAAACTAAGCTAAAATTTAAAAACTTGAATAGACAAAAAGTAAAAATCTAATTTAGTAGAATTGTTAATTTCTATGTCCCCGGCAACGGCGCCAAAAACTTGTTTCTCCCAAACGCACATGCAAGTATACGTGGTCGACAAGTAATATAGGATTGTAAGTCCAGATATCATACCCACATGGACTTGTGATTAACTATCAACTAAATTAAACCCAATAAATTAACCTATTCAAGAGATTCCTAAAGTATGAATATTTAACTACAACTAATCTAGAGTATCAAACTAAGAAATTAAAGAAACAAGTTGGCAAAACTTTAGAGACGAATTCAATGAGAGCCGATATTCTAGAGCTATGGGTTAGCTAACAATCCCATTGACTATTCCCCTTAAATTGTCTAATTAATTTATCTGATTTATTGGTTAACATGGTGAATATTACTCGTAGCCTTCTGCCGAAGTACTACTCGCCTATTCAAGTTAACCTAACGCCTATATTCCTATGGAATTAGGATTAACAAGAACGCATTAATAATTTCCGTATAATAACCAAGCAAAGCGATTAGATATCCCTATCCTAACCGCAAATTCATTCCCGATAATCAGGTTTAAGATCTTGCTTTACTCAATCTTATATGCAATCTAAAATTCCCTCTCCCGAGTTCAATCCTAGATTCGTAGATAATATTTAATTGGTGATCAAGCAATCAAATAATTAAGTGCAAAATTGAATAAATAAACCAATATGATAAAATAATAAGAACAATCCAAGCTTCAAACTACAATATTCATGTAGCACCCCAGAACTCTAGAACTAATAAACTATGAGACTAAAGGAAGAGAAGAGAAGAAAAACTAATTAGAAGCCTCCTCCAAGCGTGATTTGTGTTCCCCCACGTGAATTCTCCTTCAAAGTATGTTAGATCCTTTCCAAATCAGGTTTAAGACTCCTTTTATACGAGTTGGGACCGTATAGGCCCGAAATAACCTTATCCCGGATGAAATAGGAAAAATCCCCGCCTCCAGCGTCCAGCGCAGCGCCTCGCGCTGGCCCTGGCACAGAATGCAGTAGTGTTTTTTGCAATTTTACGTTCAAATTCCTTGGTTTGCCTTTGAATTTGATTTCCTTTTTTATTTGTCTTCCTCTTAGGGGGACAAACACCAAAGGGTGTACCCCCCTTTGTCTCATTCTTTATTTTATTTTCATTTTCTTCCATGTTTTATTCAGTTTTACTTCAAATCTCTTTATCTTCACACCGCTTTATTCCTACACAGTTAAAATATAATATTAAGCATAAAGTAATATAATTAATACTCAAAAGATGATCAAAAGTGCTAGAATATGAGGCAATAATGGTTAAATATATGTATTTTTGGCCAAACATCACAAATCCTTGTCCAATTGGACTGAGCTGAAATCTAGAACACGGAACAGATCACTGTGATACTTCCGGAGAATGGAAACATGGAACACTGGATGAACTACAGTTAAACTATGTGGCAATGCAAGCTTATAGGTCACCTCTCCCACTTTCTCAAGGATCTCAAAAGGGCTGATATACCTAGGGCTCAACTTACCCTTCTTCCCGAACCTCATCACACCCTTCATGGGTGAAACCCGGAGCAAAACTCGTTCTCCAACCATAAATGCAACATCACGAACCTTCCGACTAGCATAACTCTTCTGCCTAGACTGTGACATACAAAGCCGATCCTGGATCAACTTGACCTTCTCCAAGGCATTTCAAACCAAATTTGTGCCCAACAATCTAGCAACCACCCAGCTGAAGAATGACATCACCTCCCATACAGGGCAATATAAGGAGCCAGCTAAATAATCGATTGGTAGTTGTTATTGTAGGCAAACTCCGCAAGCGGCAAGAAATGATCCCAAGAACCCTCGAAATCTATAACACAAGCACGAAGCATATCCTCTAATATTTGAATGGTGCACTCGAACTGTCCGTCCTCCTAGGGGTGGAATGTTGTACTCAAATCAACCTATGTGCTTAACTCACGTTGTACGCCCCTTCATAAGTGTGTGTAAATTGTGTGCCTCGGTTAGAGATAATGGATACGGGCACGCCATGAAGTTGGACAATCTTGCGAATATAGATCTGAGCCACCACGTCTCAAGAATAGGTTGTCACCACTAGAATTAAATGAGCCAACTTGGTCAATCTATCCACAATCACCTATACAGCCTGAAATTTCGTCTGAGTCTGTGGGATCCCAAGAACGAAGTCAATGGTAATACGCTCCCATTTCCACTCGGGAATCTCAAGTCTCTGAAGCAAGCCGCCTGGACTCTGATGCTCATACTTCACTTGCTGATAATTTAGGCACCGAGCTACATACTCCACTATGTCTTTCTTCATTCGCCTCCACCAATATTGCTTCCTCAAATCCTGATACATCTTAGCGGTATCCAGATGACTGGAGTACCGCTAACTGTGGGTATCCTGAAGAATCAAGTCACATAAAGCATACACATTGGGAACACATAACCGGCCTTGCATCCGCAACACACCGTCATCTCCAATAGAAACCTCCTTGACATCGCCGTGTTTTACCGTATCCTTAAGGACAAACAAATGGGGGTCGTCATATTGATGCTCTCTGATGAGCTCATATAAAAAAGACTTGGAAACCACGCAGCAAGGACTCGACTAGGCTCTGAAACAACCAATCTAACAAATTGATTGGCCAAGGCCTGAAGATCAATAGCTAGTGGCCTCTCTGCTGCCGGTAGGTATGCCAAACTACCCATACTCTCCGCCTTCCGACTCAAGCCATTGACCACCATATTGTCCTTCCCGGGATGATATAGAATAGGGATATCATAGTCTTTGAGAAACTCTCACCATGTCCGCTGCAGTAAATTAAGATCTTTCTGTATAGACCTCACACGGGACACCGTACAAATAGTGCCGCCAGATCTCCAATGCTTGAACAATAGCTGCAGCTCTAAGTCGTGGACACGATAATTCTTCTCATAAACCTTCATCTGCCGATATGCATAGGCAATCACCCTATAATCCCGCATCAACACCGTGCCAAGGCCAACACGTGACGCATCACAGTACATAGTGTAAGACCCTAAACCCGTAGGCAACACCAACACTGGGGTTGTAGTCAAGGTAGTCTTTAGCTTTTGAAAGCCCTCCTCACACTCCTCGGACCATCTAAAAGGAGCATCATTATGGGTCCATCTAGTCATTAGTGCAGCAATGGATGAGAAACCATCTATGAAACGGCAATAATATCCGGCCAAACCAAGGAGACTCCGGATCTCAGTAGCTGAAGACGGTCTAGGTCGACTCTGCACTATTTCAATCTTCTTCGAATCTACCTTGATTCCCTCACTCGACACCAAATGCCCCAAAAATACCACCGAATCGAGCAAAAATTCACACTATGAGAATGTTGCATACAACTTTCTTTCTCTCAAGGTCTGGAGCACAATCCTCAAATGATGCTCATGATCCTCCCGGATGCGGGAATACACCAAGATGTCGTCAATAAACACAATGACGAATGAATCAAGATATGGCTGGAATACACTGTTCATTAGGTGCATAAATACTTCTGGGGCGTTGGTCAGCCCAAATGACATCACAAGGAACTCATAATGACCATACTGAGTCTTGAAAGAAGTCTTCAGGATATCGGGATCACAAATCTTCTGTCGATGATACCCTGACAGCAAATCAATCATTGAGAACACTCTGGCACCCTGTAGCTGATCAAATAAGTCATCATTGTGCGATTGTGCGACAATGGGTACTTGTTCTTCATTGTAACCTTATTCAACAACAGATACATATGCGCATAGAACTATCCTTCTTCTTCACAAATGGAACCGGAGCACCCCAAGGTGACATACTAGGCTGAATGAAACCCTTATCCAACAACTCTTGCAATTGCTCCTTTAACTCCTTTAACTATGCTAGGGCCATATGATATGGAGGAATAGAAATGAGTTGAGTGCCCGACAACAAGTCAATACCAAAATCGATATATCAATTAACCGGAAATCCTCCTTGTCCTCTCTCTCATGGCCTCGCATACCCTCCAGTCTCTGTGCGATCTCTACCATCTGCTGATAAGGGGTATCTTCTCCAACTCTCGATCCATGATGAATCTAATACCATAGTTGAGCCCCTCGATAAATCGAGAGACTCGCTTTCTGGTTGTAGAAATCAAGGTAGGCGCATGTCGGGACAACTCACTGAATCTGACAGCATACTCCAAAACTATTATGGTACCCTAGCGCAAATGCTCAAACTCCACGCGCCATGCATCTTGAAGACAATGCGGAACAAACTCTCTCAAGAATATCTCTGAAAACTGAGCCCATATGAGTGAAGCTGCATCAGCTGGGCTACCCTCCTCGTAAGCCCGCCACTATTGATATGCTGCTCCCGACAACTGGAATGTAGTAAAAGCAACCCTGCTCATCTCCACAATACCCATGATGTAGATAATACAGTGACATTTCTCTAAAAAAACCCTGTGCATTCTTTGTAGCTAGGCCGCTGAAAGTAGGAGGGTGGTACTTCTTATACCTTTCAAGTCTAAGCTGCTCCTCCTCAGATGTTGCTGCCCTAACTTCGGGCTAAACCAGAACAACAGTCTGTACTGGTATAACCTCTAGGACCTGATCAACATGGACCCGCTGCTCTAGGGTACGGGCCGCGGGAGTCCGAGCTCCTTGCTCGCCCTAAGATGTGGCTAGTGCAAGTTGAAGCAACCCCGCCTGAGCTAGAGTACCAAACATGCTCAAGAACTGTGCGAGGGTCTCTTGAAGTGCAGGGGTGGCAACAGGCACCTCAAGTGCCTGCTCCCCGACTGGAGCTACTGGTGGCTCCTCAATCGTAGCTCGGGCAGGTGCTCTAGCTGCACCATGTGCCCCTCCTCGGCCTCTGCCTTGGCCCCAGCCTCTCACGACTCTAGCAGGGGGCACGATTGTCTGATCTTCGAATCCGGCGGTGTGTGTCCTCACCATCTGTGAGAGAATAGAAAGACAAAGATTCAGAGTTTCGAAGTCAACAAATTCTCACAATAAGGAATCAAATAAGTGTAGTTTCCTAAAAGTTCCATAGCCTCTCGAAGATAAGTATAGACGTCTCTGTACCGATCCACAAGATTCTACTAAACTTGCTTATGACTTAAAACACCAATGAACCTAGAGCTCTAATACCAACTTGTCACGATCCCAAATCTCCCACCGTAGGATGTCATGATGGAACCTAGTCTCTAAGACTAGGTAAACCTAACATACATGAAGAAATAGTAGAAATAAAAATAGAACATCAAATTAAGACATCTAGATAACATAATAGGAATTAACAGTACCGCTGACAAAAACTCCCAAAATCTGGTGAGACTGAGTCATAAGCTCTACACGAGTATACTGAAACATTCCTAATACATCACAGTCTAAATAAAGAGTATGCAATAGAAAAATAAGGACAGAGGGTGACTCCGAGGCCTGCGAATGCCGATAGGCATACCTTGAAGTCTCCGATCTGAAAGCTCTACTCACTGGTGCCTAGCTTGGTATGCTGGATCTGCACAAAAAGATATGCAGAAGCGTAGTATGAGTACACTATAGCAGTACCAAGTAAGTATCAAGCCACCTACTAGGATAATAAAAAATGTTGAACACGTATAGTACAGTATAATAATAGAAACGAGGAAATGATAATATGAAATACAACAAGGTAAGCTACAACTGAAATTAAGGCAATAAAGGCATCAAGGGAGGAACACATAATATCAATACCAAGAAAATGATCCAGACACACACAAGTGATGTAAAGGAAAGATAACAACCAGAATCACCACTGAGGTAGAACCTCATATCTTATTTCACAATCACAATCATAATCTTTCCTTATATCACCACAGGAGCCTTACATTTAGTTTTTAAAAATCATTTTTTCTGAAATAGCTACTCGCGTTTTAGCCCACCTTGTCACACCGCGTGGCTTCAAGTAGTTCCCCTACTAGCAAAATCCGATGAGACTGAGTCATAAGCTCTACATGAGTATACTGAAACATTCCTAATACATCACAGTCTAAATAAAGAATATGCAATAGAAAAAAGGGACAGAGGGTGACTCCGAGGCCTATGAATGCCAACAGGAATACCTTGAAGTCTCTGATCTGAAAGCTCTACTCATTGGTGCCTAGCTTGGTATGAGGTACCTGAATTTGCACAAAATGATGTGCAGAAGCGTAGTATGAGTACACTACAATGGTACCCAGCAAGTATCAAGCCCAACCTCGGTAGGTCAAGACACCTACTAGGATAATAAAAGAAGATGAACAACTATAGTACAGTATAATAATGGAAACGAGGAAATGATACTATGAAAAAATACAACAAGGAATAAAGGCATCAAGGAAGGAACACGTAATAAGCATACTAAGAAACGATGCACACAAACACAAGTGATGTAAAGGAAAGATAACAACAAGAATCAGCACCGAGGTACCGCCTTGTATCTCATTTCACAATCACAATCACAATCACAATCACAATCCTTCTTTATATCACCGCGGTGCCTGTTTGGCCCCCAAGGGACCGGGACCGCGATCCTTACATTTAGTTTTTAAAAATCATTTTTCTCGAAAAAGCCACCCGCGGTTTAGCCCACCTTATCACACCACGTGGCTTCAAGTAGTTCCCCTACTAGCAACACGCGTATCAAGCCTATCTTATCTCACCGTATGCGTATTAACCCCTAGCCTTATACCACCACATGTATATCAATATCACAATATAATCACAACTTGCACCACAAGTTCTTATATGTCACAACTTGCCAAAAGAATAACAATACCAGTGTTTCCACAACAAATAGCTCATGGCTCAACCACAATGTGCACAAGAGTCTCAACAATAGCAAACTAAAAGTGAATAACTCAACAAGAATGGTATTTCAACAATTAACAACCTTGCTTCAATGTGATCACGACTTTTAGTTCTTCAAATAAATAATTCAACAATTTAAGGAGTAACAAACAATAAGGAAGACATTAATATCAACTAAGCATATAAGAGCAAAAAATAGGTAAAAGATGGAATAAGTGTTAACAATGTCAAACAAGGTATGCGATGGCAAATTAATACGTGTAAAGGTAAACTACCAAATGAAAAATATAACATGCTATGATAATTCAATTAAAGGCATGAAAGGAATCTAAATAGCCTAAACTGGTCAATTATCACATATAGCCCGTGTACATACTTGTCACCTTGCGTACATAGTTTTCACGTACCACAATTAACACAAAACAACTCCAATCCTATGGGGTAATTATTCCACAGAAAGTTAGGCAAGATACTTACCTCAAACAAGCTAACTCAATCCACTAGTAAGCCTTTTCTGTGAATATCCAACTCCGAACCGCTAGAATCTAGCCAAAATAACTTTATCCCATAAATACAAACCATAGGAAAATATTCCGGATAATAAAGTTACAATCTTTAAAGAAAATCAAAAGGTCAACCCCGGGCTTTCATCTTGGAAACTGACCAAGCTTACAAAATCCAAACACCCATTCAATAACGAGGCCAACCATACTAAAATAATTCAATTCCGACCTCAAATCGACATTACAATCCTCAAATTATTGCTTAGGAAGTTTTCACAAATTTCCCTAATTTGTACAACTCAAAACACTAATTAAATGATCAAAACAATGATGGATTCATGTATAATAGTTAAATCCGAGTTAAAATCACTTACCCCGATCAAATCATAGAATATCTCTCTCGCAATCACCCAAAACCGGGGTCTCCAACTCAAAAGATGAAAAATAGGAACAAACCCTCGATCTGTCCCTTTTCAGCCTAGTGATTCCGCTTATGCGGACCAACAGCCGCTTCTTCGGCACCACACCTGCGAAAAATCCATCGCATGTATGGCTTTCACTTAAGCGAAGGACTTCCGTTACTACGGAAAAGCATGCGGTCCCGCTTCTGCGAGCCTGCTTCTGCGGCGCTCGACCGCACCTGCGGTCCAGTACCAAAAGTCCAAATTACGCATATGCTGTTCCACTTCTTCTTATGCGGATGCGTATCTGCGCACCTTACTCTACACCTGTGGAACCAGTGTACCAGTCCAAACCTCGCTTCTACGGCTCTGAGGCTGCTTCTGCAGTGCCGCACCCGCGGCCCAAAGTACGTAGGTGCGATTGCACCAGACTCAACAGTGTTTCCGTAATCAACCAAGTCCAAAATGATTCCGGATTCAATCCGAATCACATCTGGGGTCCCCGAGAACCCGTCCAAACATACCTTCAAGTTCCAAAACATATAACGAACCTATCCGAGGCCTAAAAAAACATCAAACAACATTGAATCATCGGATCGCAACCCAATTCAGACCTATTGAATCTATAAACATTCATCTTCCAAAACTAACGTCGATTCATACCAAACCAACTCAAATAGACCTCAAATTTTGCACACAAGCCATAAATGGCACAACATACATATTTAAGCTTCCGAAATCTGAATCTGACCCCGACATCCATAAAGTCAACTCTCGGTCAAACTTTTTAACCTTCCAAATCTTCAACTTTCTAACTTTCGCCAATTCAAGCCAAAATGACCTACGGGCCTCCAAATCAATATCTGAACACGCTACGAAGTCCAAAAGTACCATACGAAGCTATAAAAACCATCAAAACTCCGTTCCAGAGTCGTCTACACAAAGTCAAACTACGGTCAACTCTTTTAACTTAAGCTTTCAACTTTGGGACTAAGTGTCCCAATTCACTTTGAAACTCACCCGAAACCAAACCAACCACCTCGACAAGTGACATAGCCACAATATAACATAGAGGAGGCAATAAATAGGGAAACAAGTCTAAAATGCTCAAAACAACTGGCCGGGTCATTACATAAATTTACTTAAACAAAATTTGAAATCCTAAACTACCATGAACAAAAGGTAGCTGGAATCCAGAACGTAGCTACAACTTCAATGCTCATCTTCATCATCCACCTCAGCTGGACTCCAAGATATGCACGAAAGGTGTAGAAATGTAGTACGTGTACAACTGACCCCATGTACTATGTAAGTATCATGGCTAACCACGGCAAGATAATAGCAGCAAGAATGACCAATGATACTCACCAAACCTATTCAGTTTACAATTCTTCAAATTTACCGTTGATGTGCAAGACTAAAAGTGAAACACAGATATAACCAATCTATGCACATAGAGAAGATATGGTCAAATCTTAGAACAATAAGCAACTTAGCATATCGAGAAGATATGCATGTACGATCAAGTCATGTGTGCACGGGTAGACATATAGAGAAGATATGCATCATGCCCTTACAATCCAGGCCAAACAACTTATAGAGAAGATACACACAAAGAGGCATGTATACATTCCACATCTAGCACATAGAGAAGATATGCGAATAAAATATGTATACACCCAAGTTATTTGCAAATAGAGAAGAGATGCAAAAACCACACACTGATCAGTTTTCCTCATACCACGTGTACGTCATCGAGAGAGAAACACGAGAGGATGAACCTTGGTGGATGGATCCTTATCCACATCCTGCATGGACAACCCACGTGCCATAATATATATATATCATTCAGACGGACAACTCACATGCCTCAGTCAACTCAAATCTGTATGGACCACTCACGGCCAATGATCTATCCCACAACACAGAAAAGTATACAAGAACACATGTATACAATCAATAAATCTCAAATCACATATTTTGGGACTGGTACAACAGCATGCTAAGTGTATGCATCTGAGAAATGTACAACAAAATTCCAAATCAGCCGATTACGCACACAACTATGAGTATCATGTTTAAACAGTAGCAATAAGCCTACACATGATATCTAGCATGAATCACAAAGTCACATAGTCGTACCACACATAAAAACATGAAATCACAATTTAGAGGTATTCAACCAAGGCATAAAAATAGTATAAACGCTATCCAAATCATGGATAAACTCGGTGCACGCACATAGGCTCAACCCCTCGCATGTGCACCACCCTTTACACGTGACCATCATCAATAATTCAGGCAACTAGTGCCTCAAACCAAGTTTAGGAAATATACTTACCTCAATAAGCTCAAATCAATTCTCAAAAATAGCATTTTCTTAAAAAATCACCTCTGGCCGACTCAAATTTGTCCAAATTAACTCAATAATATCAAACAATGCTAAATAAATCAATTACAAACAATAAAGCTTTGATCTTTACGAAAAATAGCAAAGTCAACCAAAAAGTCAACATGGGCTAGCTTCTTGGAACCTAACAAAACTCAAAAATTCCGACAACCCATTCAAATATGAGTCCAACCATACAAGTTTCTTCCAAATCCGACTCCGAATCAATGTTCAAATCTCAAGTTTTCACTTTAGAAAAGTCTTGCCAAAAATCTCAATCTCTCTCTTAGATTCACCAATCGAAAGCTAAAATCAAGGATGGAATCATGAAGAATAATCATACATGCGTCAAGAATAATTACCCAATCGAAGTGGGTGAAAATCGCATCAATCTGAGTTCCCTAGCTCCAAAAATGATGAAATGAGCTTATGAAAAAATTGTCAATATAAACACTAATCTGGTCGCTAGAAGCCCAATTCTCGTCGCTAAAAGTACTAAATCTGGTCGCTAAAAATGTGTACCAGAACCTGCTTGCACAAACCATTTGTGTTTTCTAAAAAGACTCTAACTCCTTCATACGAACTCGAAATCCGATGATTCTTGTTTTTACTAATTAACTCATGCTTCGCGATAAAACCCCAAACACGACTAACTAGAATTAGACCAAACATTCCAGATCATTCTTATAAATCATTACCAAACTTCCAAAAGTCTCGAAATCGAATTTTAATCTCTAGAACTAAAAAAGGACCTTTGGATCATTAAATGCTTATGCTCAAAACAATGACAAAACATCAAACACGTTAAAAAACCCCATCCAAAACACATTAAAACCCCTTAGGACCCCGTCCAATCATTGTTACAGATCTAAATATGTTAACCAAACCTATTCAAAGGCTCAAAATACTACAATTAACCTCAAAACCAATAATCGAAGATCAAATCCATTCTCTTAACTTTCGAAACTTCAAATTTTGCCGAACGCGTCCGAATCACACTTAGACATTCCGGATTACAATAAAAATTTGCATACAAGTTCTAATTAACAAAATAAACCTATTCCAAGTTCTGGAATAATAATTGGAATCTGATACCATCAAAGTCAACTCCTGGCCAAACTTGTGAACGCTCCAATTCTTTAAATTCCCAAATTTCGACAAATAGAGCCAAAACCTTCTAGGAGTATCCAAATTCAAATCTGGATATATGACCAAGTCCAAAATCACCATACAAACCTATACAAACCAATCATGAATCCGAGATCGTTAACACAAAAGTCAAACCTTGGTCAACTCTTCCAACGTAAAGCTTCCAAATTGAGAATTATTCTTCCGAATTAATCCCAAACATCCCGAAGTCAAACCCACCACACACACAAGTCGTAATACATTAAATGAAGCTACTCGGAGTCTCGAACCTCAAACCGAAATGCTAGAACTCAAATTGACCAGTCGGATCATTATATTCTCTCCCACTTAAACAAACATTCATCCTCGAATGTGCCAAGTTTCATTACAAAGTTATCAAATCTATGCATAAGCTCATCATACACTTATCAATTGGCGATCCCACATCACCAGAAACTAGAAAAGCCCATCAAGACAATCTCGACTAAAGATTCTTTCTTCAACCTTAGCCGATAAGCCTTAGAACCAAATTTCAACATCCAGAACTCCTTCTAAGATCTGATTCTTGCATATACACACTATATCTATCTCAACCAGCTGTAAAATAAATACATTCACGAGATATAACCACACAATGTTACCCATCGCTCATATGCCCTTAGCAATATCTTCTGACCACAATAGCTGCCCATTACCAACTCTGGTACTGATAGTACATCTCATATCAAATAGAACTTTATTCCAAACTTTTGAAACACTATTAATGACGAAAGGAACATGTAGACACTCTTAACCACCTTCCAAATTGTTGCGACCAAACACACTCACGCAAGTATACGCGGTCGTCAAGTAATAAAGTGACTAA
>AWOL01S0037690.1:73888-91110 GCA_000715115.1 Nicotiana otophora | reverse complement strand
ACATATATCGGATGACACTGGAAATATGATTTTAGTTTCCTAGAGGCACTTATTAAAGCAAGCACCAATATCTCTAAGTGTGGATATTTAGTTTCGGCCTCGCCTAAGGTCCGACTGACATAATAAATAGGGAATTGCGTACCTTGTTCCTCTCGAACCAGAACTCCACTTTCCGTTATGTCTGAGACAGCTAAGTATAGGTAAAGCTGTTCATCTACTTTCGGGGTATGAAGCAACGACATGCTCGATAAATACCGCTTTAGTTCCTCCAAAGCCTGCTGGCATTCCGGAGTCCATGCAAAGTTGCTTTTCTTTTTAAGTAGTGAGAAA
Organism: Nicotiana otophora; assembly: GCA_000715115.1. Taxonomy (NCBI): domain Eukaryota; kingdom Viridiplantae; phylum Streptophyta; class Magnoliopsida; order Solanales; family Solanaceae; genus Nicotiana; species Nicotiana otophora. The sequence continues at coordinate 90,780 of AWOL01S0037690.1, read as the reverse complement.
AATCGGTGGCTCTTATCTGAGGACCTCAAAATGAATCGTCCTAGGGCGTCTATCCGTCCCGTTAGCCTCTGCACGGCCTTTATATTATCTACTACCATGATGTCCTCGATAGCTTTGATTTTATCGGGGTTGATCTCGATTCCTCGATCTGACACCATGAAACCAAGAAACTTGCCCGAGCCAACCTTGAATGCACATTTTTCGGGGTTGAGATTCATATTGTACTCCCTCAGTATGTCGAAATTTTCCTGCAAATGCTTTAAATGGTCATCTGCTCGTAGGGACTTAACTAACATGTTATCAATATAAACTTTCATTGATTTTCCTATTTGTTTTTCGAACATTCGGTTTACTAGGCGTTGATAAGTTGCACCAGCATTTTTTAGACCGAATGGCATTACGTTATAATAGTAGGTACCGTACTTAGTGATAAACGAGGTCTTTTCCTGATCCTCCAGGTTCATCTGTATATGGTTGTACCCGTAGTAGGCATCGAGAAAACTGAGAGTCTCGTGGCCGGCCGTGGCATCGATTATACGATCGATATTAGGCAAAGAAAAAGAATCCTTAGGGCTTGCTTTGTTTAGGTCTTTGTAATATATACACATTCTAAGTTTGTTTCCCTTCTTAGGGACTACCACCACATTTGCTAGCCATTTGAGGTATTTTACTTCTCGAATGGATCCCATTTTAAGAAGTTTGGTTACCTCGTCCTTGATGAAGGCATGTTTGACCTCGGACTGGGGCCTTCTTTTTTGCTTTACCAGATGGAATTTCGGATCCAAGCTTAGTCTATGAGTGGTTATTTCTGGTGGGATCCCTGTCATGTCAAGATGGGACCAAGTAAAACAGTTCATGTTAGCTATAAGAAATTGAATAAGCTTTTTCCTGAGCTCGGGATCTAACCTCATGCCCAGGTATACCTTTTGCTCGCGCAGATGTTCGATTAGTGTGATTTTCTCCAGTTCTTCGACCGTTGATTTGGTAGCGTCGGAATCATTGGGGACTACAAAGGATCGAGGGATCCCATAGTCATCATCTTCGTCAGTCTTCTGATTCTCTAGTTGGGTCGAGGCTGACGTTTGTGATTGCTATTTGGTATCCCATTTCTCCTTCGAATCTGATCCCTTTGTCGATGATAGTGAAGATATCAGAATCACTTCATCGACGGCAAACATTTCCTTTGCGGCCGGTTGCTCCCCGTAGACCGTTTGCATTCCCTCCGATGTTGGGAATTTCAGAACCTGGTGAAGGGTCGAGGGTACTGCTCTCATGTTGTGGATTCATGGCCTCCCGAACAGGGCGTTATATCTCATATCGCCCTCGATCATATGGAACTTCATTTCTTGGATGGTCCCGGCCATGTTTACTGGCAAATTTATCTCGTCCTTAGTAGTTTCACACGCCATATTGAATCCGTTTAGTACCAGGGTTACGGGCACGACCTGGTCCTGTAGACCGAGTTGCTCTACGACCCTTGATCGAATGATGTTGGACGAACTACGTAGATCAATTAACACACACTTCACTTGAGTTTTATTCATAAGTACAGATATTACCAGTGCATCGCTATGTGGTTTCATGATTCCTTACGCGTCTTCATCACTAAAGGACAAGGTTCCTTTAGGTGTGTAATCTTGAGTTCGAGATCACTTCTCTTTTACAATCGACATCTTAGTGCGTTTAAGCACAGGCCCCTCGGAGACATCGATCCCTCCGATGATCATGTGGATGATGTGTTATGGCTCTTATTTTTCATTTTGTCTATTGAAATCTCTATTTTTGAAATGGTTTTTGGCTCGGTCACTTAAATATTCTCGAAGGCGCCCTTTATTGAATAACCGGGCTACCTCCTCTCTCAACTGCCTGCAGTCTTCAGTTCTGTGGCCATGGGTGCCATGGTACTTGCACATTTGATTGGGACTTCTCTGGACTGGATTAGACTGCAAAGGTCGAGGCCACTTAGTATCTTTAATGCGTCCGGTAGCCGACATGATGGTGGATGCATCGATGTTGAAGTTATATTCTGATAACCGTGGTGCTTCCTTAGGTCCGGTATGCCTGTCGAACCCATTCTTGTTCATCAGCCCCCGAGACCTTTGGCCTCGATCACTTCTCATTTTGCCTCGTACGGAGTTGCGTGCAGGTTTTTTACCCCTACGATCTCCGTTATACGACCGATATCGGTCCTTGTTCGACCTTGGTTCTCGGTCGATGTCCCTTTTAATAACAGACCCAGAACCCAACTGGTCGTCTTCGACTCTAATCTTCGATTTATATCGATTGTATACATCGGCCTAGGTAACATCCGGGTACTCGATCAAGTTCTGCTTCAACTGTCATGAAGCCATTGAGCTTCATTCGTTAAGTCCTTGAGTGAAAGCTTGAACAACTCAATCATCAGTGACCGGTGGTAGATCCATTCGTTCCATTTGGAAACGAGATACGACCTCTCTTAGCATCTCGTTATCTTTTTGCCTTACCTTGAAAAGGTCCGACTTCCTGGTCTCGACCTCTATGGCTCCGACATGTGCTTTTACGAAAGATTCTGCAATCATAGCAAAAGAATTGATAGAGTTAGGCAGTAAATTGATACCATATCATTGCCCCCTTTGAACGGGTTTCCTCGAACTTCTTCAATAATACAGATTCGATCTCGTCGTCTTCTAGATCGTTCACTTTAATGGCACATGTATAAGAGGTGACATGTTCTTTGGGGTCAGTCGTCCCATTATATTTAGGAATTTTGGGCATGCAGAACTTCTTGGGGATCGGTTTGGGAGCCACGCTTGAGGGGAAAGACTTTTGTACGAATTTTTTTAGAATCCAAGCCCTTCAATACCAGTGGTGCACCCGAGATCTGATCAACCCTAGAGTTATAAGTTTCTAATTTTTTGTCGTTTGCTTTAATCCTTTTTTCTCCTGACTCAATTCGTTTTGTCAGTTCCTCGAGCATCCTAATAATTTTGGGATTAGTCCCCGATTCTTGTTCATTTGATCTTACTATAGTTGGCCCCATTTTGTGGGTGACTTCTCGGGGTGGACCGGGCTCGGCCCTCCTTGGTGCCTGGGTTTGGCTCTGCAACTGAGCTATTTCTACCTGTTGAGCTTGCAATATTTCGAAAATCAGACGCAGGTTGATCCCGTCTTCTCCAACATTTTAGGTATTTTGAACTGCAGATCGAGTTCCACCATGAATGCTATTTTCGGGGTCAGAACGTTGGTTTGCCTCAATGGCCACATGTGAATTAACGTTAATTGGATCTACGACCCGAGTTCCAACGGGATCGACGAGTGGCCTTTCATCCCCGGTCGTCGAGTTGTTGTTCTTATCTTGAAAACCAGTTTCGTAGTCGATAGGTAGGGCCATTAATTGAGAGTTCATCGTTTTTAACCTAAAATCAAAGACATTTCCAAGAGCAAGCGTAAAATGGTGTGTTTTATAGAGATTCGTACCAAATAATCACTGTTATTCTTAGCCCCACGGTGGGCGTCAAATTGTTTACCCAAAAAATGAATAAAGTTGAATTTATACGTAGTTCTAAGGATACGTAGTATAATTTGGTACAAATTGCAAAAATAAATAAAGATATATAGAATATTAACTGTAAAAAGGAATGAATACAAACCCAAATTTCCGTGGTGAGTGACAATTGTCTTTCTTCTTTTGCTTTACTGTCATTGATTGGTTGTTGCATGTCTCTCATATTATGCTTAATCTTTTGCTATGCAATATAAGTAACCATGATTATTTCATTTTGGATGTTTGTGTTGATAGAGAATAAGGTAGTAGGCAAACCGGAGAAAGTGAGAGCATGAAGCCTACCGGAATTTCCTTGGAAATTTTTCTTTTCTTTTCCCTCATCTTTATTAACATACTAAAGTTTGTTAGCAGTTTCTTCACCTTTTCCTCTAACTCTTTCTTCTGAAAAGAATATATATTTTCTTCACTATCAAAGCATGAAAAACCTATTTCGTTGAAAACCATATTTCTTGTCTGTACAAATTTCTGCATCAAAATGAGCATTGGAGTAGTTAGAGGAGATGAAGTCTATATGTGGCTTCAAAAGTTCATCTTAACTTCTGCTTATGTGCTTTGTTAAATGACACAATGCTGAAAGTTCAAACCCTGACTTCTTCTACTACGAGTCAAACTAGGAAGCTGTAAAAATACAAAGGAAACAAAGAAAGTTAATTTGGATGAGTCTCTAAGCACACCTAATGAAACCATTTCCTGAGTTAGGGACACTTATTCTACTTTTTCCCTTGCAACGTAGATGTAGTATAAACCTGCTTGGTTGAAGTTAAATCCATTTCAGTAAAGAGCAGCTTAGGAACTCAATAGGATTCGTTATACTAAAAAGTTTGGATATTGCTTTCTGGTTATTTCAAAATCAAAAGAAAATGATCCATAAGAATCCAAACCTGGAAGTGGATAAAACATTTGATTCATGATAATAGTTAGCAATTGTTACAAATGTTTTTTTTCTTTCAGGGGATAAAGATAGAGGTGAGCACAAAGCATAAGTATTTCTCTAAACTGTTTTCAGATATAGTATAGTTCCATCATTTGCAAATTATTGTTGAAAGATCTAGGGGAAAAAAGTTGTGCTGCCATGTTTGTTCCTTACTTTCAGATTCTGGAAAGGGAAAAGAAGATTTGAAGATTCAAATAACTGTAGCTGGGTGAATACTTGATAAATCCATTCTTGTTAAGGATATTTATGTTCTAAGTTTCCTTTGGAGGTTACACATCTGATAAGCATCGATTTGAACATTTAGAAAGTAAAAAAGTTGTACCAAAATGTTTTTGGAGTTTCAAATGTAAAAACGATGAGAATGTAAATCTTAATTTGAAATGATATCTTTATATGTGTAGTTTATGATGCTATCTTCATATGATTGTTTATTTTAATAGAAATGATTATACTTGAAATAGAGCATTAGTTTTGTGGCGTAAAGTTCAGTGTCATATAAGTCCAAATATGATCGGAGTGTCTTTTCAGGAGACAACTTTCTTTTCAAAGAAACACTGCATTGTTGAATACCTTATGTAATACTTTTGACCTGCTGTTTTGCTTTTAGGAGGGAGGACAATAATATCGTGATGTGAATGATAGAAGTGACCTAGAGCCTGTTTAGCCAAGCTTCTAGGATGCCACAAGTACTTTTTGAAAATTTAAGGTGTTTGGACAGAGAGCAACAAATAAATAAATAATACAAGACAAACAAAAAGAAAGAAAGAATACAATTAAGTGGGCTTAGCCCATTTGGTTAACGTGACAGAAGCAGGTATATGAAATAGAGGTCGAGATGTCGGAGATCGTGTTACTGTGAATCAAGGGCAATGGAATGCTAGTAGAGGTCAGGCGAGAGTTTTTGCATTTACTAGATAGGATGATCAGGCCTCGAATGTTGTGGGTATAGGTATTCTTTCTGTCTGTACATTTGATGCACTTGCGTTGATTGATCCGGGATCTACTCACTCCTATGTGCCCTTATTCTTTGCTTTGAGGTTTGGTAGATAACCTGAGCTATTAAATAATCCTTTTCTAGTTGCTACTCCTATTGGAGAGTCTCTATTAGCTGAATACGTGTATCGTGCTTGTCAAATTCAGGTTGAGTGTAGAGATACTCTAGCTGACCTTATTGTACTTGATATGATTGACTTTGATAGGAATGGATTAGTTATGTTCTTGCTATACTATCATCGATTGTCATGCAAATAGACCCACACAAATGCTTAATCGAAAGCTTTGTCCTCCTTCCCCCCTACTAGATCGAAAAGAAGAAGCTTGCTCTACTGATCCAAAAGGCTTTTGCTGTGATATTACAGGTATAATTACGATACTTGCTCCGAATGGAAGAGAGACGGCTTTCCTTTCGGATGTTCCAAACGCACAAACGAAAACCTTAGTCAGCGGAAGAAGTTAGTTAAGTTTCAGATACCGAACGAACTCAGTTTTGTCCTAAAAGGGGGTCAGGTTTCAGAGATTTACAAAGTTGTATCTTTTATGAAGGCTCAACGGCTTATGAAGAAAGGTTTCTTGGGTCTCTTAGCTATTATATATGACACAAGAGAGGAAACAATTAGTATATAAAATATACCACTGGTGAGAGAATTTTCTGATGTATTTCCTGAGGATTTACCAGGATTACCTCTACTATGAGAAATAGACTTTGGTATTGATTTGCCACCTGACACACATCCCATATCGATACCCCCATATCGGATGGCACCATCAGAGTTGAAGGAGCTAAAGCAACAATTGCAGGATTTGTTAGGTAAGGGTTTTATCAGACTGAGTATATCTCCCTGAGGTGCACCGGTACTGTTCGTAAAGAAGAAAGACGGATCTTTGAGAATGTGCATTGACTACATGCAATTAGATAACCATACACAATAAATATCCTTTGCCTCATATAGATGACATGTTTGATCAGTTACAAGGAGCTGCCCTATGGTCTCGTTATCATCAGCTTAGAATCAAAGATGAAGATATTTCTAAGACTGCTTTCAGAACTCGGTATGGGCACTATGGGTTTCTTGTGATGCCTTTCGGACCGACTAATGCTCTAGTTGTATTCATGGATTTAATGAATAGAGTATTCAAGCCGTTTCTGCATAGATTTGTAATAGTATTTATTGATGATATCCTGATATATTCTCGTAGCTACGGTGAACACGAGAATCATCTGAGGACTATGCTGCCGACATTGCAAAAACATCGGCTTTATATATGCTAAGTTCTCAAAGTGTGAATTTTGGCTAGACATAGTATCATTTCTGGGGCATGTTGTATCCAAATATGGAATTAGGAATTATAGTAGATCCTAAGAAGACAAAAGCTGTGCAGAAATGCCCAGACCTACTTCTCCTACAGAGATTCACAGCGTTTTAGGCTTAGTAGGCTACTGCATGCGTTTTTGTGCAGGATTTCTCCAGAATAGCAGCGTCACTGACTAAGCTAACACAGAAAAATGCAATGTTTCGGTGGATGGAAGAATGTGAGAAGAGCTTTCAAAAACTCAAAACGTGTCTGGCAACAACACCAATATTAGCTTTACCATTGGGTTATGGAGGATTTACGGTATTCTGTGATGCATTAAGGGTGGGATTAGGATGTGTTCTCATGCAAAATAATCGCGTTATAGCTTATGCTTCGAGACAATTGAAAAAGTATGAGCAGAACTATCCTACACACGATTTGGAGATGGTTGCAGTGATATTTGCTTTAAAACTTTGGAGGCATTACCTATACGGTGAAACTTGTAAGATTTATACTGACCATAAGAGTTTGAAGTACATTTTTCAACAGAGAGATATGAATCTTGGGCAGCGCCGGTGGATGAAACTACTCAAATACTATGACTGTTCTATTTTATATCATCTTGGAAAAACTAATGTGGTGGCTGATACATTGAGAAGAAAATCTATGGGAAGTTTGGCACATATAGCTCATACAAAGAGACTTTTGGCCAATGATATTCAGAGACTTGAAGGTACATGTATCAAATTTAGTGTGGCTTGTGTTCAAGCCAAGTCTTCATTAGTCGAACGTATTAAGGGCACCCAATATGAGGGTGAGCGATTATGCAAATACAGAGATGAGGTCTTAGCTGGTAAAAGCAAGGATATGATTGTTGAAAGTGACGGTGTTCTTCGAATGGGTAACAGGTTATGTGTAGCAGACGTAGATGGGTTGAGACATGCTATTCTTGAAGAAGCCCACAACTCTAGATACACTATACATCCTGGATCCACAAAAATGTACCATGACCTGAAGCAATTTTATTTGTGGGAAGGCATGAAGAAAGATGTTGCTAACTTTGTTTCTAGTTGTTTGACTTGTTTGCAGGTCAAGGCTGAGCATCAGTGACCCACAAGACTACTACAACAAATTGAGATTCCAGAGTGGAAGCGGGAAAGAATTACCATGGAGTTTGTGACTGGACTACCCCGTATCCTTAGAGGTTATGATTCTGTGTGAGTAATTGTAGATCGACTAACAAAATCAGCACAATTTTTGCCAGTGAAGACTACATGTGGTGGAGTGAGGTACGCATAAATATTTATGAACGAAGTTGTCCGACTTCACGGAGTTCCAGCATCCCTCATCTCTGATAGAGGATCACAATTTACTTCACGCTTTTGGAAATCCTTTCCCACTTGTGGGAATCTATTGGGTTTGTTATTGTTGTTGTTGTTGTTGTTGTGGAAATCGTTTCAAGAAGCATTGGGTACACGAGTAGATCTTGGTACTGCATTTCATCCATAGACAGACTGGCAGTCAGAACGTACAATACAAATCTCTGAGAATATGTTGAGAGCTTGCATTCTTGAGTTTGGAGGTAGTTGAGATGCTTATCTACCTTTAGCTGAATTTGCTTACTAAATAGCTTCCAGTCCAGTATTCAAATGGCACCGTACGAAGCATTGTATAGTAAAAATGTCGTTCTCCTATCGGATGGTTTGAAGCTGGTTAGACTAACTTATTGGGACCCGACTTAGTACAAGAAGCTATTGACAAGGTCCAATTAATCAGGCAAAGATTACTCACAGCTCAAAGCAGACAAAAATCTTATGCAAATAAGAGAAGAAGAGATTTAGTGTTCACAATTGGGGATAGAGTGTTTCTATGGGTCTCCCCTATGAAAGGAGTGATTGCCACGACCCAAACTAACTATGTCGTGACGAAGCTTATCCTGGAATTAGGCAAGCCGACTCATTTCTAAAACAAACTGATATTTTCATTTCAAAGAAACATTCAAGGCTATTTAACATAAAAACCTTCGTAAATGAGTTCAAATCAAAATAAAAGTGCGGAAAAGAAAAGCTCAACATCGGAGTGTCACTAGTCACGAGCATCTACTACAATTTGCCTGACAATATCGAGACTAACATAGTCTGAAAAATAGCTAAATACAACCAAAGGAAGATAAGAGGGAGAAGAGCAGGGCTACGATCGCCAGGCAACTACCTTGCTATCCCCGAGAAAATCTGCAACCGAAATAGTCAACAGCCGCTACCATGTCCAGCTACACCTGGATCTGCACATAAGGTGCAGGGAGTAACGTGAGTACGCCAACTCAGTAAGTAATAACAGTAAATAAAGACTGAGAAGAAGTGATGAGCAATAAAGCATATAAAGTTCATATCATGAAATCTCGGTAAAATACAACCTGCTTTAAAAATCAGTGTTTGAATCAAATCATCTCGTTTAAACCCAGTTCCTGTAAAAATCATTTAAAGATATTTTTCAACAGTTTTTCAAACAAAGGCTCAATGCAAAGGTGAACAAAAATGATGAAATCATAATCAGCCCCTCGGGCAACATCACCCATATACAGCCCCTCAGGCAAACCTCACAATCACTCGTATACAGCCTCTCGGTCATACCTCACAATCACTCATGCCTCTCGGGCATACCTCACAATCACTCATGCCCCTCAGGCATACCTCACAATCACTCATGCCTCCCAGTTCCTCAGCACTCGGCACTCGCACTCAGTAGGTACATGCGCTCACTGGGGGTGTGTACAGACTCCGGAGGGGCTCCTTCAGCCCAAACGCTATATCAAGCCAAATCATGGCATAAATTAATCAGGCCCTTGGCATATATCAAACACGCTGCGGCGTGTAGCCCGATCCCATAAATATCCTCACAATTCAGGCCCTCGGCCTCACTCAGTCATAAACCTCTCAAGCCACTCGGGCTCTTAGTAAAATATGGTATTCAGTCCAAAACAACATTTATAAGCATCAAAATAGAGTAATAAAAACTGAGTTATGCAGTAAACAGGTATAACCATGACTGAGTATAGAATTTCAATCAAAAATAGTGAGAGGACGGTAAGAAAAGGCCCCTAAGGGTCCAAACAGCACTGGCGCAAGGCCCAAAACAATGCTTTCAACCCAATTTACAGACACTCTTTCTAAAACATATAAGTATCATATATTTTCAACAAAATACACAACTTTATAGTTGCCACGGGACGGACCAAGTCACAATCCCCAACAGTGCACGCCCACACGCCCGTGACCTAGCATGTGCGTCACCTCAAAATAGTAGAATGATATGAAATCCGGGGTTTCATACCCTCAGGACTAGATTTACAATCGTTACTTACCTCAAACCGGTCAAATCTCTACCCCGCAATGCTCTTGCCTCTCGACTCGGCCTCTAAATATTCTGAATCGATTCACAATCAGTACAATACCATCAATATACGCTAATGGAATGAATTCCACAAGAAAAACTATCAAATTAGCCCAAAATCTAGAAATCGGCTCAAACCCGGCCCTTGGGACCACGTCTCGAAATTCGACAAAATTTACAAAACTAGAAATCACATTCTCTAACGAGTCCACACATATGAAATTTATCAAAATCCGACCTCATTTGGTCCCTCAAATCCATAAATCAAACTCTCCAAAATCCCAAGCCCTAACCCCTCATTTTCACCCCTAATTTCCACTAATTACATGATTAAACAATAGAAAATCACCATAAATACGAGTATTAGGGCTCAAGCAACTTACCTCACTGATACCTCCTTGAATCCCTCTTCGAAATCACTCCCAAAAGCTTCAAAACCGATTGAAAATGGTGGAAATGAACCAAAATTCGCGAAGTGTGCTATCTATACATTCTGCCCAGGTTTTCGCACCTGCGGGCTCTTTCCCGCGCCTGGAACCAAAGGATACTTGTTCTTGACTGTGACCTTATTCAAGTGCCTGTAATCAATGCACATCCTTATGGAATTATCCTTCTTCTTCACAAATAGAACTGGTGCACCCCAAGGTGACACACCAGGCTAAATAAACCCCTTATCAAGGAGTTCCTGAAGCTGTTCTTTCAATTCCTTCAACTCCGCTGGTGCCATACGATACGGTGGAATAGAAATGGGCTGAGTGCCCGACACCAAATCAATACCGAAGTCAATATCCCTATTAGGCGGCATGCCTGACAGGTCTGCAGGAAACACATCCAGAAAATCACGTACCACCGGTACAGAATCAATGGCAGGAGTCTGTGCACTAACATCCCTCACAAACTCCAAATAAGATAGGCGATCCTTCTCAACCATACCCTGAGCCTTCAAATATGAAATCACCCTACTAGGTACATAATCTATAGAACCGCTCCACTCAACCCTCGAAAATCCAGGCATTGCCAAGGTCATGGTTTTAGCATGACAATCTAGAATAACATGATATGGAGATAACCAATCCATGCCCAATATCACATCAAAGTCAAATATATTGAGCAACAATAGATCCACTCGGGTCTCCAGACCCCCAATAGTCACCACACATGACCGATATACGCGGTCCACAATAATAGTATCGCCCATAGGAGTAGATACATGAACAGATGAAACTAAAGACTCACGGGGCATATCTAGAAAATGGGCGAAATACGAGGAAACATATGAATACGTGGAACCAGGGTCAAATAATACTGAGGCATCTCTGTGATAAACTGAGACAATACATGTAATCATAGTATCTGAAGCAATAGCATTTGGTTTGGCAGGGAGGGCATAGAAACGGGCTTGGCCACCCCTGATCTGTCTCCCCCTCTAGGGCGACCCCTAGCTGACTGACCTCCACCCCGAGCTGACTGGGCGGGTGGTGAAGTAACTGGTGCTGAAGTCGAAGGCTGACTCCTCTACTAAGATAGACCTCCATGACGATGAGGACATTGCCTCCACATATTCCTAAACTCCCCACACTCAAAACAACTCCCTGGTGCTGGTGGCGGGAACTGAAGGGAACCCTTAGTACCGGGATAACTGGTAGAAGAACCTGGCATGGAGGAGCCTGAGCTGATGGATCACGGGATGAACTCTTGGCTGGAAGGGCACTAAGTGATGAGTGGCCCTAATGAGAACTGTTCGAACCATGGCCAGATGATCCACCATGGTGAAATGGCCGAGATGACTAAGCCTGTCTGAAATGACGACCTCTACCGTGCTGGAACTGACCCCCAAAAGGAGCACCACCAAATCCACCCTGACCACGAGGCCTCTTGGCCTCCCTCTCAACCCTCTCCTGACCGCGAACCATCTCAATCTGTCGAGCAATGTCAAAAACCTCATCAAAGGTAGCACCAGACACCCTCTCTTTGGTCATAAGCAACTGTAGCTGAAAAGTGAGACCATCAATAAACCTCATGATCCTCTCCCTGTCCGTGGGAACCAACCAGATAGCATGACGAGCCAACTTTGAGAATCGTATCTCATACTGCATCACAAATATGTCACCCTGGCGAAGCCACTCAAACTATCTGCGCAACTCCTCTCTACGGGACCGAGGCACGAACTTCTCCAAAAAGACCACGGAGAACCACTGCCAAGTAAGGGGTGCTGCGCTAACAGGCCTACACCTCTCGTATGTCTCCCACCATCGGAGTGCAGCCCCAGAAAACTAAAAAGTAGTGAATGAGACCCCACAAGTCTCCAGAATACGAGTAGTACGGAGTATCTTCTAAAATCTATCCAAGAAGTCCTGAGCATCCTCTCTCTCTGTGCCACTGAAAGGTGGCGGATAGAGTCTCCCAAACCTCTCTAACCTACGTTGATCATCCTCAGGCATAGCAAAAACCACATAATTCTGTGCAACTGCAACTGGCTGGGCTAGTGGTGCCCTTGGTGTCTGGAGTCCCTGAACAACCTGCTCGGGTGTGCGAGCGACGGGAGTCTGAGTGCATGTGCCTCCCCCGGCCTGAGAAGTGGCTGCGGCCTTCGAGATAGAGACCGCCTGAGCAAGGCCGGTACACGCTGTCAGAATCTGAGCTAGGGCCTCCTGAAGGCCTGGAATCACAATAGGCACATGTGGTGCCTGAGTTAGTGCATCAACAACTAGAATCTGGTCCTGGTCTGGGGCAATTGGTAGATCTGCAGGTACTGCCCCAGCTGCGGTGCGGGTTGCACATCTGCCCCTACCACAGACTCTACCGCGGCCTCAGCCTCTCGCGGTCCTGGCTGGTGGTGCTGGTGGCTGGCCCTCCTGACCAGTAGTACGAGCCCTCACCATCTATGAGAGAATGAAACAACAGATGTTTAGTTACTAGAATCAATAGATTCGCACGACAAGAATTCAAGAATGTGGAGTTTCCTAAGGGTTCTGCAACCTCTCGAAGATAAGTACAGACGTCTCCGTACCGATCCGCAAGACTCTACTAAACCCGCTCATGACTCGTGAGACCTATGTAACCTAGGCTCTGATACCACCTTGTCACGACCCAAACTAACCCTATCGTGATGGCGCCTGTTGTGGAACTAGGCAAGTCGACTCATTTCCAAAACAAACCGATATTTTCATTTCAAAGAAAAATTCAAGGCTATTTAACATAAAAACCTTCGTAAAGGAGTTCAAATCAAAACAAAAGTGCGGAAAAGAAAAGTCCGACATCGGGGTGTCACTAGTCATGAGCATCTACTACAATTTGTCTGACAATATCGAGACTAACATAGTATGAAAAATAGCTAAATACAACTAAAGGAAGATAAGAGGGAGAAGAGCAAGGTTGCGATCGCCAGGCAGCTACCTTGCTATCCCCGAGTACATCTGCAACCGGAATAGTCAACAGCCGCTACCGTGTCCAGCTACACCTGGATCTGCACACAAGGTGCAGGGAGTAACGTGAGTACACCAACTAAGTAAGTAACAACAGTAAATAAAGACTAAGCAATAGTGACGAGCAATAAAGCATATAAAGTTCATATTATGAAATCTCGGTAAAATACAACATGCTTTAAAAATTAGTGTTTGAATCAAATCATCTCGTTTAAACCCAGTTCCAGTAAAAATCATTTAAATATATTTTTCAACAGTTTTTCAAACAAAGGCTCAATACAAAGGTGAGCAAAAATGATGAAATCATAATCAGCCCCTCGGGCAACATCACTCGTATACAGCCCCTTGGGCAAACCTCACAATCACTCGTATACAGCCTCTCGGTCATACCTCACAATCATCCATGCCTCCCGGGCATACCTCACAATCACTCATGCCCCTCGGGCATACCTCACAATCACTCATGACTTCCAGTCACTCAGCACTCGGCACTCGCACTTAGTAGGTACCTGCGCTCACTGGGGGTGTGTACAGACTCCGGAGGGGCTCCTTCAGCCCAAGCGCTATATCAAGCCATATCATGGCATAAATCAATCAGCCCCCGGCCTATATCAAACATGCTGCGGCGTGCAGCCCGATCCCATAAATATTCTCACAAATCAAACCCTCGGCCTCACTCAGTCATAAACCTCTCAAGCAACTCGGGCTCTCAGTAAAACAGGGTATTCGGCCCAAAACAACATTTATAAACATCAAAATAGAGTAATAAAAACTGAGTTATGCAGTAAATAGGTATAACCATGACTGAGTATAGAATTTCAATTGAAAACAGTGAGAGAATAGTAAAAAAAGGCCCCTAAGGGTCCAAACAACACTGGAACAAGGCCCAAAACAAGGAATTCAGCACAATTTACAAAAACTCTTTCTAAAGCATATAAGTAGCATATAGTTTCAACAAAATACGCAACTTTATAGTTGCCACGGGACGGACACAATCCCCAATAGTGCACGCCCACACGCCCGTCACCTAGCATGTGCGTCACCTCAAAATAGTAGAATAATACGAAATTCGGGTTTTCATACCGTCAAGACTAGATTTACAATCGTTACTTAACTCAAACCGGTCAAATCTCTACCCCGCGATGCTCTTGCCTCTCGACTCGGCCTCCAAATGTTCAGAATCTATTCACAATCAGTACAACACCATCAATATATGCTAATGGAATAAATTCCACAAGAAAAACTATCAAATTAGCCCAAAGTCCCGAAATCGGCTCAAACCCGGCCCCCCGGGCCCATGTCTCAAAACCCGACAAAATTTACAAAACTAGAAAGCCCATTCACTCACAAGTCCACACATATGAAATTTATCAAAATCCGACCTCATTTGGTCCCTCAAATCCATAAATCAAACTCTCCAAAATCCCAAGCCCTAACCCCTCATTTTCACCCCTAATTTCCACTAATTATATGATTAAACAACGGAAAATCACCATAAATACGAGTGTTAGGGCTCAAGACACTTACCTCACTGATATCCCCTTGAATCCCTCTTCGAAATCACTCCCAAAAGCTTCAAAACCGACTGAAAATGGTGGAAATGAACAAAAATTCGCGAAGTGTGCTATATATACATTCTGCCCAGGTTTTCGCACCTGCGGGCTCTTTCCTGTGCCTGAACGCACCTGCGCTCAAAACTATCGCACCTGCAGAACTCACTTAAGAGCCCAGGTTCCGCATCTGCGCCCCAAAACCTCGCGCCTGCGAAAGCGCACCTGCGCATTTCCTTCCGCTTCTGCGAAGCCTGCCCAGAATCCTTCTCTCCGCATATACGCCCCAGGCCTTGCACCTGCGGGCTCGCAGATGCGACCTCACCTACCTCGACACTGTCCGCACCTGCGAACTCCCACGTGCACCAGCAACCTCGCACCTGCGACTCCCCTTCCGCAGGTGCGGAAATACCAGTAGAATACACACCAGCAACTCTCAAACACCAAAATTCAATCCGTCGACCATAGAAAAAATGCTTGAGGCCCTCGGGACCTCAACCAAAAATACCATAAAGTCATATATCAACATACAAACTTAGTCGAACTTTCCAATCACTCAAAACAACATCAAAACACCAAATTACCCTCGGATTCAAGCCTAAGAACTTCTAAACTTCCAAATTCGATAACTGATGCCGAAACCAACCAAACCACGTCCGAATGACCTAATATTTTGCACACACATCACACATGACACTATAAACCTACTCCAACTTCCGTAATTCCATTTCGACCCCGATATCAAATTTTTCACTGCCGACTAAAATCGTCAAATTTGTAACTTTCGCCAATTCAAGCTTAATTCTACTACGGACCTATAAATCACATTCCGGACGCACTCCTAAGTCCCAAATCACCTAACAGAGCTAACAGAATTATAAAAAATCAAATCTAAGATCGTTTGCATATAGGTCAACATCTGGTTGACTTTTCTAACTTAAACTTCTAAATAGGAGACTAAGTGTCTCATTCCATTGCGAAACCACTCCGGACCCAAACCAACTAACCCGATATAACATAATATGGCTGAATAACATATAAAGAAGCAGAAATTGGGGAAACGGGACTATAACGCTCGGAACGACCGGCCGGGTCGTTACAGTGATGCGGTTTGAAAAAAGAGGTAAGTTGAGCCCGAGATTTATAGGACCGTATGAGATACTAGGCCGAGTGGGAGATGTGGCTTATCGTTTGGCACTTCCTCTTGAGTTGTCTTTTATTCATCCAGTGTTTTATGTCTCAATGCTAAGAAAATATATATCAGACTCATCTCAGGTGCTTGAAGTACCTACTATACCGCTTGATGAGAAGTTGTCTTACGAGGAGGAGTCGATGTCTATTGTTGATAGATAAGTAAGAAAGCTACGATCAAAAGAAATTGAGTTCGTGAAAGTCTTATGGAGAACTCATATAGTTGAAGAAGCTACTTGGGACTTGGAAAGTAGAAAAAGATATGCAAGTGAAGTATCCTCATTTATTTCAGTCATAGGTATGTACCTGAGCTAAATTCGGGGACCGAATTTCATAAGGTGGGGAGAATGTAATACTCATTAAAAAAGGATAATTAAGTAAATTGCAAAAAAAGGAGCAACAAATAAATAAATAAATAATACAAGACAAACAAAAAGAAAGAAAGAATATAATTAAGTGGGCTTAGCCCATCTGGTTAACGTGACAGAAGCTAAAAAGGGTTAAAAAAGAGAAAATCGCCTTTAGCCAACGCCAAATGCCGTGACAGAAGTATCAACAGGGAGGGG
>AWOL01S0037690.1:33423-72501 GCA_000715115.1 Nicotiana otophora | reverse complement strand
GGGGGGGGGGGGGGGGGGGGGGAGTTTCTGGTGTTGCCTCAATGCCAAATACCGTTTCCATTTAAACATTGGCATATATTCTTTAGTCTCAACGATAAGCTCCAGGTAATTACATATATTGTTCCTTCTTTTGAAACAGTAGTAATTTTTATATACATGATTCCTTGCGAGACTAAGTAAAAATAATGTTGGGATTTGATTCTGAGATAAAAAGAAAAGGTTAGGGAACTGAAAGAAATCCATAAGATTTTTCATGAATTAAGTGGGTATATTATATGAATAGGCTAAAAAGTTATAGGTTATGGGCTAGTTGAATTACTCATAGTATGGGTAAATATAATTCGGTAAATTGATGGTCAACCATGAAACCCTGAGGGTTTATATATATTCTAAATTAGTTATGGATTAGCCTAAACAAGGAAACTAACATAATATCGGTGTTGATGTGGTTATAGATTGATTGAAGAAAGTCATACGGATCGTTCGAGGTCACAAGTTTTGGTATTTCGCACGAGTACTGTGAGTAGTAACCTTACCGCAATTGTGTTTTCATAACTTAGATGATTTACACATGATTTTTAATATGAACATGTTATCGATTATTTTGAATTTGCATGTGGGACACATCATTTACTCGATATGATACCGAAATAATTGTTTGTGATGATTACAGTTATTATAAATATTCTCGTTGTTACTAGATATGTTTTACCGTTACTTGAGATATGATTATAGTTACCGAACGAAATTGCATGACTTGATAAGAACTGAAATGCCCTGTACTGTTTTAAAAATATTTTCATATGCGTATTGACCGATTATAAAGACAAGTATAGATAGGAGGAGACTTTGAAGGATCCCGTAGTTAACGGCAGGTTCGTTAGACCTGGTGCACCTTGTATATACATATTACTGATTATAGTTATAGCCCTCGCTAGTGGGAAAGTAGAACTAGCATACAATTACAGTTTTCTCCCGAGTAGTAATGATTCAACCGAACATTTTAACTTTTAGAATCCCGTTCCCCGAAATAAAACTCCTCGTATGTGCTTTTATTAATTTATGACTTGCAGAGATGGTTGGTTCAGAATTTAGAAGTGATCGGGTTGAAATCGGAACAATTGGTTCCTTAGTTTGGCTTTAAAAGGTCAAATTTGACTTCGGTCAACATTTTGAGAAAACGACCCTGGAATCGGGATTTGGCAGTACCAATAGGTTAGTATGATGATTTCGGACTTGGGCGTATGTTCGAATCAGGTTTTGGATAATTCGGGAGCATTTTAGCGCTTAATAGTGAAAGTCAACTATTTAAAGGTTTAAAGTTCTTTAAATTTGGTTTGGAGTAGGTTTTGGAGTAATTGAGGTCCGTTTGAAATTGTGAGTTTGGGAATAGTTCTGTATGGTGATTTAAGACTTGCATGCAAAATTTAGTGTCATTCCGAGTAGTATAAGTATATTTCGGCGCGTTTGGAGTAAGTTTGAGGAATTTGAAATTTCTAAGTTGAATCAATTTGGTTTGGGGTATAATTCTTAGATTTGATGTAGTTTTACACGTTCAGAGAATTCGAGCGAGTCTGTTTTATGATTTCAAACTTGTTGGTATGTTCGGGGTGGGGCCTTAACTGGACGAGGCTCGGACCAATTTTAGAATTTGGAGGAAGAACTGAAGTTTTCTGCTTCTGGTACACTCGCACGTGCGCTTGGACAACCGCATGTGCGACCTCATAGATGCGAATTTTATTCGCAGAAGTGGAGAGGGAAGGGGAGGCCATCGATCGCAGATGCAGAATTATAGCGCACCTGCGAACGCGCAGGTGCGAGGCAGGGTGCGCAGATGCGAAGTTGGTCCAGGCGAGTGAAACTCGCACATGCGAGGAACTTTCGCAGGTGCGAAGCCGGAAGTGCGGTTACTCTATCGCACGTGCGAAAAACCTGCTTGGGCAGAACCTTAAAAACAGACGAGGCTCAGTTCATTTTAGTCTGTTTTTCTTCCATGTTTGGGCGATGTTAGAGCCTTTTGAGAGGGGATTTTAACTAGCAACTTGAAACTAAGTTAATTCTACACACTTTGAGTTAAATATATAGATTATGGGTAGATTAAAATCTGTAAATCTTAGAAATCAAGGGTTTAGATGAAAAACCTAGATTTTTTATAAAAATGAGATTTTAACTACGAAAATGGTTATGAAATTTGATAAAATTTATATATTTGAGTTCTTGAGATTATGGGTAACGTCTTCCTCCGAATATTTCTGGAATCCGGGCACGTGGGCCCGGGCTGAATCTTAGGAATATTACCATTTTAGATAGGGTAATTTATTTAATAGATGAATTTCGAATTATTGAACATGCATTAATTATTTTATATAAATTTTGGATAGTTTCGGATATTTCGGCATTGAATTAAGGTTTTTACACGACATTTGATCGGAAAAGTGTACTTTGAGACAAGGTAAGTCTCTTATCTAATCTTGTGAGGGAAACTTTACCTCATAGATGATTTAAATTAATAATTGTTGCACAATGTGGGGGCTACATATGCACGAGGTGACGAGAGTCCATACGTAGCTACTATTTATGCTAAAGTCCGGATAGTTTTGGACTCAAATCATGAATTACGTATATAAATTGTATTCTTTATTTAATTAACTTATTTAAAATATATTGTGAATTTTTAGGGAATTATAGTAAAATATGGAAATATAATATACTTAATTTTTCTGTATAAATTATTTAATTGTTAAAAGAAATTGTGCATCCTCTCGTATTAATGTATCAATGGATAAACTCTCATTCCGGAGGTACATAAGAAAATGTCCTCCTTTCTTGTGGAGCGGGCCGAACGCCTCGGCAGTATAGATGCATCTATGGATCGTGCCGCATGTCCCTCGGCAGTGTACACGACACTCTGGATCGGTCCGTACGACCTCGGCAGAAATCGTGCCTAATAATAATAATAATAATTACACGATACCTTGATACTTTAATTGCAGCTTGTGAATTTAATTAATAGATTGGTAATTATTGCATTTGAAGGAATTTAATTATTTCTGTTGGTTAAATAAAATTATTGTTAACTCGGTGAATCATGTTGATTTAAAATATTTCTATTTTTATTTTATTTATTATTATTGACCCTTAGTGAGTGTCAAAGTCGACCATCTCGTCTCTACCTCTTCGAGATTAGGCTTGATACTTACTGGGTACATGTTGTTTACGTACTCATGCTACACTTGATGCACTTTTTGTGCAGGACCTGATACAGGTGCTATAGTTGGACCTATCGGCGCGCACCCACGATATCCAGAGGCTTAGTGGTGAGCCGCCCTTCTGAGCCATTCTGCAGCAACCAGTGCCTCTTCCTGAATTTTTATTTTGTCTATTCTATTTCAAAGAATATTTGAATTTTTTTATAATCTACCAGATGCTCATACACTTGTGACACCAAGTCTTGGCACACATAATAGTAGAAGTTTTGGATTTAATTATTGTCTTGATTATTGCAAGTAAGAAGGGTTTAATTACTCGGTTAATTTTAAAGAATAGAATATGGGTTTAAATAATTGGTTGGCTTGCCTAGCTGTAGTGTTGGGCGCCATCACGTCATATAGGTGAAATTAGGTCGTGACAACATGGTATTAGAGCACTAGGTTCACATACGTCTCACAAGTTATGAGCAGACCTAATAGAGTCTTGCGGATCGGTACAGAGACGTCTGTACTTATCTTCGAGAGGCTATAGGGTGTTACGAAACTACCTTTCTTCATATTCTATCGTGCGATTGATGTAGCACTAAATATCTTTCTCTTATTCTCTCACAGATGGTGAGAACGCGCTCTAATGAGGCTCCAGACCAGGGAAGAGCTACTCCCCCAATTACTAGAGGCCGAGGGAGGGCTCCAGCCCGTGGTAGGGGACGAGGATGTACCAGGACTATTCCAGTTATGCCACCAGTGGGTCCAGAAGAGAATCCCATTGTTGAGGAACAGGGTGAGGTGCCCGTGGCAGAGCCAGCTCTGGTGGATTTCATATCTGCATCGGGATTCCAGGATGTCATGGGTCGTATGCTGCGGTTCATGGACACTATGACCCAGGCCAGTTTATTTCTGGTAGACCCAGCCATATCTCAGGCGGGCGGGGGAGAACAGACTCCAACAACACAAGCTCATGGGTAGGCAACTGCTGTATATCAGACCTAGGGTGCACTATTCGTGGGTGGAGCCCAGCCAGTTGCAGCTGCTATACCTGAGCCCAGGCCAGCTGCAGCCGCCGATCCGCAGAAACTATTGGACAGATGGACTAGACTACATCATCCTGTCTTTGGGGGTGAGCGACATGAGGATCCCCAGGACTTCATTGATTGCTGCAGGGACAGACTGCACAACATGAGGATATTGGAGTCTCATGGGGTTGACTTTGCTACTTTTCAGCTAGAGGGCAGAGCCCGTAGATGGTGGAAGTCTTATCTTCTTGGCAGACCAGCAGATTCTCCTCCCATGACTTGGGACAGGTTCACCAGTATTTTCCTGGACAGGTATATTCCACCCTCCTAGAGGGAAGAGTTCAGGTTTCAGTTTGAGCAGCTCCAGCAGGGGCAGATGTCAGTGACCGATTATGAGGTGAGGTTCTTTGAGTTATCTCGCCATGCGCTTATGATACTCCCTACTGAGGCAGAGAGAGTGCAGAGGTTTATTGCGGGTTTACATACTGGCATTCAGGACACTATGGCTCGAGAGGTTAAGATGGGTACTTCTTATGAGCTAGTCATGGAGATAGCCCGGAGGATTGAGGGTGTGCGTTAGCGTAGCCGAGAGCAGGTCATGAGAGATAAGCAATTTAGATATTCTAGAAAGTTCAGAGGTGCTCCGTTTGGGGGCAGAGGTCAGTTCGTGAGAGGGCAGTCTAGCAAGCCCCCATATACAGTACCACCGCCTCCTCGGGGTCCTCCAGTGCGACCTTATTTCAGTGCTATGCCAGAGAGTTCTTATCGCCCACCAGCTATTCAGGGTTCTTCCAGTGGGTATTCAGGTTCCCAGGGTCAGACTTCTAGTCAGCAACCCATCGCACCGAGAATTTGTTATGAGTGCGGGGATCCCAGTCACATGCAGAGATTTTCCCCAAGCTTCGGGGTAGACTAGTGCAGCAGGGTCAACAACCTATGATTACCGCACCAGTTGCTCCACCAGTCGTCCGACCACCAAGAGGTGGAGGACAGGTGGGTAGGGGTCATCCTAGAGGTGGAGGTCAGCCATGTGGAGGCTAGCCAGTTGGCGCTCCAGCTCGGTTCTATGCTTTTCCGGCCTGACCAGATGCAGAGGCCTCAGATGCAGTGATTACAAGTATTATTTCTGTTTGCGGCAAGGATGCCTCCGTATTATTTGATCCAGGATTTACATATTACTATGTGTCATCTCTATTTGCTCAATTTCTGGGTGTTTCTCATGAGTCCTTGAGTACTTCTGTTTATGTGTCCACTCCTGTAGGAGATTCTGTTGTTGTGAATCGGATCTACCGGTCATGTATTGTTACATTCTGTGGTTATGAAATTAGAGCGAACTCCTATTGCTTGAGATGACCGATTTTGAAATTATCCTGGGCATGGACTGATTATCTCCATATCATGCCATTCTAGTTTGCCATACCAAGACTGTTACCTTGGCTATTCCAACATTGCGTAGGCGGGAGTGGAAGGGTTCGTTTGTTAGTGCATTTAATCAGGTTATTTCTTTTATGAAGGCTCAATACATGGTTGAGAAGGGTTGTTTAGCTTATCTAGCCTATCTTCGGGATACTATTGCAGAGACTCCGACTATTGATTCAGTGCATGTATTTAGGGAGTTCTCCGATGTATTTCCTTCAGATCTTCCAGGCATGCCACCAGATCGTGATATTGATTTTTGTATTGACTTGACTCCAGATACCCAACCTATATCTATTCGACCGTATCTTATGGCTCCAAAAGAATTGAAAGAATTGAAAGAACAACTTGAGGAGTTACTAGCCGAAGGGTTCGTCAGACCGCGTATATCGCCTTGGGATGCACCGATATTATTTGTGAAGAAGAAGGATGGTACTATGCGGATGTGTATCGATTAACGACAATTGAACAAAGTCACTATTAAGAACAAGTACCCGCTGCAGCGTATTAATGATTTATTTGACCATCGCAGGTGCGAAAACCCTGCTTGGGCAGAACCTTAAAAACGGATGAGGCTCCGTTCATTTTAGTCTGTTTTTCTTCCATGTTTGGGCGATTGCAGAGTTTTTTGAGAGGGGATTTCAACTAGCAACTTAAAGGTAAGTTAATTCTACACACTGTGAGTTAAGTACATAGATTATGGGTAGATTAAAACCTGTAAATCTTAGAAATCAAGGGTTTAGATGAAAAACCTAGATTTTTATAAAAATGAGATTTTAACCACGAAAATGGTTATGAAATTTGATAAAAAATATATATTTGAGTTCTTGATATTATGGGTAACGTCTTCCTCCGAATATTTCCAGAATCCGGGTACGTGGGCCACGGGTGAATCTTATGAAATTTACCATTTTGGATAGGGTAATTTATTTAATAGATGAATTTCGAATTATTGAACATGCATTAATTATTTTATATAACTTTTGAATAGTTTCGGATTTTTCGGGATCGAATTGAGGTTTTTACGCGACATTTGATCGGAAAAGTGGACTTTGAGATAAGGTAAGTTTCTTGTCTAATCTTGTGAGGGGGAATTTACCCCATAGATGATTTAAATTAATAATTGTTGCTAAATATGGGGGCTACGTACGCACGAGGTGACGAGAGTCCGTACGTAGCTACTATTTATGCTAAAGTCTAGGCAGTTTAGGACTCAAATCATGAAGTACGTGTGTAAATTGTATTCTTTATTTAATTAAATTATTTAAAATATATTGTGAATTGTTAGGGAATTGTAGTAAAATATATAAATCTAATATACTTAATATTTCTGTATAAAGTTTTTAATTGTTAAAAGAAATTGTGCATCCTCTCGTATTAATCTATCAATGGATAAACTCTCATTACGGAGGTACATAAGAAAATGTCCTCTTTTCTTGTGGAGCGGGCCGAACACCTCGGCAATATAGATGCATCTGTGGATCGCGCCGCACATCCCTCGGCAGTGTACACGATACTCTGGATTGGGACGTACGACCTCGGCAGAAATCGTGCCTAATAATAATAATAATAATTACACGATACCTTGATACTTTAATTGCAGCTTGTGAATTTAATTAATAGATTGGTAATTATTGCATTTGAAGGAATTTAATTATTTCTGTTGGTTAAATAAAATTATTGTTAACTCGGTGAATCATGTTGATTTAAAATATTTCTATTTTTATTTTATTTATTATTATTGACCCTTAGTGAGTGTCAAAGTCGACCATCTCGTCTCTACCTCTTCGAGATTAGGCTTGATACTTACTGGGTATACGTTGTTTACGTACTCATGCTACACTGGATGCACTTTTTGTGCAGGACCTGATACAGGTGCTATAGTTGGACCTATCGGCGCACACGCACGATATCCAGAGGCTTAGTGGTGAGCTGCCATTCTGAGCATTCTGCAGCAACCAGTGCCTCTTCCTGAATTTTTATTCTGTCTATTCTATTTCAAAGAATATTTGAATTTTTTTATAATCCACCAGATGCTCATACACTTGTGATACCAGGTCTTGGCATACACACTAGTAGAATTTTTGGATTTAATTATTGTCTTGATTATTGCAAGTAAGAAGAGTTAAATTACTCTGTTAATTTTAAAGAATAGAATATGGGTTTAAATTACTGGGTGCCTTGCCTAACTGTAGTGTTGGGCTCCATCACGGCCTATAGGTGAAATTAGGTCGTGACAAGTAGGGACCTATAGTTATATTTGACTCCTTTTACGAAGGGGTCCACACAATGATACAAATTACATGATCCTTTCTTGTAAACTCCCAAACATAAAGATTTGCTATGACACAGTATTTACCGAGTTTATTATCGTTTTGTTACATTGATTTCTATTACAGGAAACACATGAAAATTCTGATTATATGTATCGTTTTGAGAGGGCATTTTATTTTTATGATAGTTCTGATTATTATTATAGAAGCATATTTTCTGACTTGTCCCCAATTAAAAATGGTTGTGGTTAAGTGTTATTACTCATTGAGCTAGCGACTCACTCCCCACTATTGTTTGACAGAGACAGTAGTCGACGCAGGCAAGTATTTCGTTAATTAGATCGCACAGGTTGATAGTTCTTGGTGAGCCCCACACTCGTTCGCGTGGGCAAAAAGTTGTATTTATTTGCTATAGTATTTTCTTTTGAACCCTTAGAGTTGCTCCATCGTTATCTTATTAGTGTCGTGAGTATTCATTTGTTAATATGGACTAGTTACTAGTATTACACTTTCTTTTTGTATTTTTAGAGTTGGCTTTGGTTTTATTATGTTGAAGAGGTTGGTAATATTGGTAGAAACGCGTTTTCTTGGTTTAGCAGGCTATTATCGTCGGTTCGTGGAAGGTTTTTCATCTATTGCAACACCTTTGACCAAATTAACCCAGAAGAGTGCTCCTTTCCGATGGTCCAATGATTGTGAGAGGAGCTTTCAGAAGCTCAAGACAGCATTGACTACAACACCAGTGTTAGTATTGGCTTCCGGTTCGGGGATGTATACAATATATTGTGATGCTTCACGCGTTGGCTTGGGTTGTGTATTGATACAGGAAGGGCGAGTTATTGCATATGCTTCACGTTAACTGAAGCGCCATGAGAAGAATTATCCAGTGCATGATTTGGAGTTAGCTGCGATTGTTCACGCTCTTAAGATTTGGAGGCATTATCTTTATGGGGTGTCTTGTGAAGTTTACACTGATCATCGCAGTTTGCAGCATTTGTTCAAGTAGAGGGACCTAAATTTGAGGCAGCGCAAATGGCTGGAGTTACTAAAGGATTATGATATTAATATCCTGTATCATCCGGGCAAAGCAAATGTGGTTGCAGACGCCTTGAGTAGAAAGGCAGAGAGTATGGGTAGTTTGGCTTTCATTTCAGTAGAGGAGAGGCCATTAGCTTTGGATATTCAGTCCTTGGCTAACAGACTTGTGAGGCTGGATATCTCAGAGCCAAACCAAATTCTCGCATGTGTTGTGGCCCAGTCTTCACTATTTGAGCAGATCAAGGCTTGCCAGTATGATGATCCACATTTAATGGTTCTTCGAGAAACGGTACTACGGGGTGGTACCAAGAAAGTTGCTATTGGCGCGGATAGTGTTCTGCGACTCTAGGATCGTCTATGTGTTCCTAATATGAATGGACTGAGGAAAAAGATCCTAGAGGAAGATCTATCGTGACTTGAGGCAGCATTATTGGTGGCGACGAATGAAAAAGGACATAGTTGAGTATGTAACTAGGTGTCTAAATTGTCAACAAGTTAAAATATGAGCACGAGAGGCCAGGTGGCCTACTTCAGCAGATGACTATATCAGAGTGGAAATGGGAACGCATTACTATGGACTTTGTAGTTGGGTTGCCGCGTACCTTGCGGAAGTTTGATGCAGTTTGGGTGATTGTTGATAGGTAGACCAAGTCGGCACACTTTATTCCGGTTGTGACTATGTATACTTCAGAGAGGTTGGCCCAGATTTATATTCAGGAGATAGTTCGGTTGTACGGTGTGCCAATTTCTATCATATCGGATAGAGGCCCTCTGTTTATTTCATATTTCTGGAGAGCAGTACAGAGTAAATTGGGGACCCGTGTAGAGCTCAGCATAACCTTTCATCCGCAGACCGACGGGCAGTCAGAGCGAATAATTCAAATTTTGGAGGATATGCTCAGGGCATGTGTGATTGACTTTGGAGGCTAGTGGGATCGTTTCTTGCGTTTGGCCGAGTTTGCTTATAATAATAGTTACCAATCCAGCATCGAGATGGCTCAATTTGACACTTTATATGGTCGGCGATGTCGTTCGCCCATCAGATGGTTTGAGCCCGGTGAGGCTAAGTTATATGGTACTTATTTGGTGAAGGATGCCTTGGAAAATGTAAAGTTGATTCAGGAGCGACTTCGTGCAGCACAGTCCAAATAGAAGGGTTACGCGGATCAGAAAGCGCGTGACTTATCTTTTATGGTAGGTGAAAGAGTTCTCTTGAAAGTTTCATCGATGAAGGGAATCATGAGATTTGGGAAAAAAAGGGAAATTGAGCCCAAGGTTTATAGGCCCGTTTGAGGTGTTGAGACGAGTTGAGGAGGTTGCTTATGAGGATGCCTTGCCTCCCAGTCTATCAGGATTTCATCCGGTTTTCTATGTATCTATGCTCTGGAAGTATCATGTCGACCTATCACATGTGTTAGACTTCAGCACAGTTCAGCTAGACAATAGCTTGGGTTATGAAGAGGAGCCAGCTGCCATTGTTGATAAACAGGTCGCCAGTTGAGGTCCAAGAGGATTTCTGTAGTAAAGGTCCAGTGGAGGGGCCAACCAGTCAAGGAAGCGACTTAGGAGTCCGAGAAAAACATGTTGGAGCAGATATCCACACTTATTCAGCACTCCAGATACAATTCTAAACCCGTTCGAGGACGAACGTTTGTTTAAGAGGTGGAGAATGTAATGACCCAACCGGTCATTTTGACTTTTGTAACCCCATTCCTCTAAATAAAACTCCTCGTATATGCTTTTATTAATTTATGACTTGTGGGGATGGTTGGTTCAAAATTTGGAAGTGAGCGGGTTGAAATCAGAATAATTGGTTCCTTAGTTTGGCTTTAAAAGGTCAAGTTTGACTTCGGGAAATATTTTGAGAAAACGACTCCAGAATCGGGATTTGACGGTTCCAATAGATTCGTATGATGATTTCGGACTTGGGTGTATGTTCGAATCGGGTTTTAGATAACCCGGGAGCGTTTTAACTTAATAGTGAAAATCAACTATTTGAAGGTTTAAAGTTCTTTAAATTTGGTTTGGAGTAGGTTTTGGAGTAATCGAGGTCCGTTTGAAATTGTGAGTTTGGGAATAGTTCCGTATGGTGATTTAAGACTTGCACGCAAAATTTGATATCATTCCGAGTAGTATAAGTATATTTCGTCACGTTCGGAGTAAGTTTGAAGAATTTAAAATTTCTAAGTTGAATCAATTTGGTTTGGGGTATGATCCTTCGATTTGATGTTGTTTTACACGTTCCGAGAGTTCGAGCGAGTCCGTTTTATGATTTCAAACCTGTTGGTATGTTCGGGCGGGGCCCTGGGGGCCCCGAATGTTAACCGGACGAGGCTCAGATCAATTTTTGAATTTGGAGGAAGAACTAAAGTTNGGGTATGATTCTTAGATTTGATGTTGTTTTACACGTTCCGAGAGTTCGAGCGAGTCCGTTTTATGATTTCAAACCTGTTGGTATGTTCGGGCGGGGCCCTGGGGGCCCCGAATGTTAACCGGACGAGGCTCAGATCAATTTTTGAATTTGGAGGAAGAACTAAAGTTTTCTGCTTCTGGTACGTTCGCACCTGTGCTTGGACAGCCGCAGGTGCGACCCTTGCAGATGCGAGTTTTGTTCGTAGAAGCGAAGAGGGAAGGGGAGGCCATCGACCGCAGATGCAGAATTTTGGCGCACCTGCGAATGCGCAGATGCGAAGTTGGTCCACGCGAGTGAAACTCGCACCTGCGAGGAACTTCCGCAGCTGCGGTCACTCCATCACAGGTGCGAAAACCCTGCTTGGGCAGAACCTTAAAAACGGATGAGGCTCGGTCCATTTTAGTCCGTTTGTCTTCCATGTTTGGGCGATTGCAGAGCTTTTTGAGAGGGGATTTCAACTAGCAACTTAAAAGGTAAGTTAATTCTACACACTTTGAGTTAAATACATAGATTATGGATAGTTTAAAACCTGTAAATCTTAGAAATCAAGGGTTTAGATGAAAAACCTAGATTTTTATAAAAATGAGATTTTAACCACGAAAATGGTTATAAAATTTGATAAAAATTATATATTTGAGTTCTTGCGATTATGGGTAACGTCTTCCTCCGAATATTTTCGGAATCCGGGAACGTGGGACACAGGTGACTCTTAGGAAATTTACCATTTTGAATAGGGTAATTTATTTAATAGATGAATTTCGAATTATTGAACATGCATTAATTATTTTATATAACTTTTGGATAGTTTCGGATTTTTCGGGATCGAATTGAGGTTTTTACGCGATATTTGATCGAAAAAGTGGACTTTGAGACAAGGTAAGTTTCTTGTCTAATCTTGTGAGGGGGAATTTACCCCATAGATGATTTAAATTAATAATTGTTGCTAAATGTGGGGGCTACGTACGCACGAGGTGACGAGAGTCCGTACATAGCTACTATTTATGCTAAACTCTAGGCAGTTTAGGACTCAAATCATGAATTATGTATGTAAATTATATTCTTTATTTAATTAAATTATTTAAAATATATTGTGAATTGTTAGGAAATTATAGTAAAAAATATAAATCTAATATACTTAATTTTTCAGTATAAAGTATTTAATTGTTAAAAAAAATTGTGTATCCTCTCGTATTAATCTATCAATGGATAAACTCTCATTACGGAGGTACATAAGAAAATGTCCTCTTTTCTTGTGGAGCGGGCCGAACGCCTCGGAAAAATAGATGCATCTGTGGATCGCGCCGCACGTCCCTCGGCAGTGTACACGACACTCTGGATCGGGACGTACGACCTCGGCAGAAATCGTGCCTAATAATAATAATAATTACACGATACCTTGATACTTTAATTACAACTTGTGAATTTAATTAATAGATTAGTAATTATTTCATTTGAAGAAATTTAATTATTTCTGTTGGTTAAATAAAATTATTGTTAACTCGGTGAATCATGTTGATTTAAAATATTTCTATTTTTATTTTATTTATTATTATTGACCCTTAGTGAGTGTCAAAGTCGACCATCTCGTCTCTACCTCTTCGAGATTAGGCTTGATACTTACTGGGTATACGTTGTTTACGTACACATGCTACACTTGATGCACTTTTTGTGCAGGACCTGATACATGTGCTATAGTTGGACCTATCGGCGCACACCCACGATATCTAGAGGCTTAGTGGTGAGCTGCCATTCTGAGCCATTCTGCAGCAACCAGTGCCTCTTCCTGAATTTTTATTCTGTCTATTCTATTTCAAAGAATATTTGAATTTTTTTATAATCTACTAGATGCTCATACACTTGTGATACCAGGTCTTGGCATACACACTAGTAGAATTTTTGGATTTAATTATTGTTTTGATTATTGCAAGTAAGAAGAGTTTAATTACTCTGTTAATTTTAAAGAATAGAATATGAGTTTAAATTACTGGGTGGCTTGCCTAACTATAGTGTTGGGCTCCATCACGGCCTATAGGTGAAATTGGGTCGTGACAAGTAGGGACCTATAGTTATATTTGACTCCTTTTACGAAGGGGTCCACACAATGATACAAATTATATGATCCTTTCTTGTAAACTCCCAAACATAAAGATTTGCTATGCCACAGTATTTACCGAGTTTATTATCGTTTTGTTACATTGATTTCTGTTACAGGAAACACATGAATATACTGATTATATTTATCGTTTTGAGAGGACGTTTTATTTTTATGATAGTTCTGATTATTATTATAGAAGCATATTTTCTGACTTGTCTACAATTAAAAACGGTTGTGGTTAAGTGTTATTACTCATTGAGCTAGCGACTCACTCCCCACTATTTTTTTACAGAGACAGTAATCGACGCAGGCAAGTATTTCGTTAATTAGATCGCCCAGGTTGATAGTTCTTGGTGAGCCCCACACTTGTTCTTGTGGGCAAAAAGTTTTATTTATTTGCTATAGTCTTTTCTTTTGAACCCTTAGAGTTGCTCCATCGTTATCTTATTAGTGTCGTGAGTATTCATTTGTTAATATGGACTAGTTACTAGTATTACACTTTCTTTTTGTATTTTTAGAGTTGGCTTTGGTTTTATTATGTTGAAGAGGTTGGTAATATTGGTAGAAACGCATTTGTCGTTAGTTGATAAGGATTGTGACTGATTTAGGTGAATATTGGTTGGTTGTTATTTGTTTATGAGACAGAAAACTTTTTGGATAGTCCAACAATGGGTGAAACTCTGTCCGTTTTTTTGTAAAATACCGATAAGGCTTACTTAGGAGCACTTGCTCCTTGGCGCCGGTCATAATCATATATTGAGTCGTGACGGCAGAGAAGTGCTTTTGAGCACCATCAGAAGTAGTTTTTCTGCTTTTTGGAAGAAGTTACAAGTTCTAACTTCTTTCAAGAAGTAGAAGCAGAAAATTAATTTTTTCATGACAAAAGTATCCTTACCAAAAATTTATATATTTCAAATTATCCCCTGTTAATTTAAATTTTTTCTTTTTTGTTTCTGCCATCCATTTCTTTATTTTTCTCATTTTTCATTGTTTTCTATTCTTCTCTTGACCTTCTTTGAAATAGTCTCTCTACAATAAATAGATCTTTTCTTTTATATAGGATTTATGGTTAGATTTTTTATTTATACTGAATGATATGTATTGATATGTTTGAATCATCATGTAAATAATAAGTAATACCATATACCTTATATTATTTCTTTGGGTAATTATATTTTATATTGATTAAAATCTTTAATATATATTTTGCTTTATGTTTTATAAATTCAATTCTCTTTTACAAATAATACTAACAGTAAATTGAATATTTATTGTCCTTTTTCGTAATATGATACTCAAAAGTACTTTTTGAAAAGATTGGTCAAACACAGTTTGCTTATCAAATATTGCAAAAAGTGATTCTAAAATGAATTGACCAAACAGAAACTACTATTTTTCAAAAGTACTTTTTCGAAAAGCACTTTTAAATAAAAACACTTCTCAATATATGCAGCTGGGCCAAACGGGCTCTTAACGAATTCCAAACGAGATCAAGATCATTCGTTATTTATCCAAAACATTGCTTCGTGAGTTGTTGCTCTTCTGAAATAAGCATGCCTGACTAGTTTGGAAACATGACCGAAGGCTTCTCATTTCCCCAACAGTTGTGTTAATACACAGGGAACTGGTTGTCATAACAATGTAGACTTATCATACAAGCTTGTTCCCATGGGAACCTCTTATCATCTCGGATTACTTCTAATGCATCATCTGCTTTTAATCTATGGCCTTCCAAATTTTCTTCCGACTTTCACTTTGGATCTAAAGCATATTTCTGTTTGTTAATGGCACAGTGAAGGAAGAACATCGGTTCTGCTACAGGCTCTCTTATGACAGCAAATTATATGGACCATATGTTGCTAAACAAATTGTAATATGACCAAATTTTCATGACATTTGCCATGACATAATATCCATTATAATAAATTTATGGTTCATGACATTTGCCATTACATAATATCCATTATAACAAATTTGTGGATCATGACATTTGCCATGACATAATATCCATTATAATAAATTTATGGTTCATGACATTTGCCATTACATAATATCCATTATAACAAATTTGTGGATCATGACATTTGCCATGACATAATATCCATTAGTAGGCCAAGAATTTCTTGCTATAAATAGAGGAGTTTCTCCTCATTTGCAAACACACCAATTCAAGAGCTTTTCACTCTTGTCTTTCTTTCTCCTCCTTTATTTCATTATAGAGTATTTTGTAAGAGAGTGAGTGCTGAGAAACACTTGTGTGAATCCTTTCTTTGGAGTAATCTTGTGAGGTTATTCTCTTGGGGTATTTGGTATTAATTAGAGTATTTACTCTAATTTTGTACTCTCTTTTGTACTCTTGTTGGTATAGTAAATTGCTCCTCTCCGCTTGTGGACGTAGGTCACCTTGACCGAACCACGTTAAATTTGTGTCTTCTTTATATTCTTTAATTGCCGTTATTATCAACTTCCATTGTCTTTGTTATTGTCATTATACCGTTGTTTGGCTAAATTTCGCACTACCCGGGTTCCAGATCCTAACAAATTGGTATGAGAGCCAGATCTAACCGGGTTAGTTTAAATAGCCAAAATGACTCTAACAAAGTCTTTGTTGAGAAATTTGACCGAAGTGCAAACTTCGAAATGTGGCAATTAAAGATGGAAGCTATCCTAATTCAGGATGGCTTAGATTTGGCACTGCAAGAAAAGGAGAAGATGCCAGATAAAATGGCGGACGAAGAGTTTGCCATCATAGACAAAAAGACAAAAGCAAATATTATTTTAAATCTTTCAAGTGAGGTTTTGCGTGAAGTTGCAGCCGAAAGCTCAGCCAAAGGCATATGAGAAAATCTTAAAACCCTATATATGAAAAGAACAGTAGAAAACAGGCTTTACCTAAAGCAAAAACTCTACACTTTTCGTATGGCTGAAGGTACCTCTATACTTACTCATCTTGATACTTTTGATTCTCTTCTTATGGATTTAAGTAACATAGATGGTGAAATAAAAAATGAGGATCAAGCTGTGTTATTGCTTGTTTCCTTACCCCAGTCGTTTAAACATATAAGAGATACTATGCTTTATGGAAAGGGTAATATCTCTTATAAAGATATCAAATTTATTTTGAAATCAAAAGAACAAATAGATAGAGATATTACTGGGAAAACTAGTAGGAACCAAGGGGAAGGCTTATTCATAAGAGGTAGATCCAATAAGAAACATTCAAGTAGTGAGAAACCTAAATCAAGGTCAAAATCCAGATACAGAAATGTCATGTGCAAATATTATCATAAGAAAAGTCATATTATTTCTGAATGCTTTAAATTGAAAAACAAAGAAAAGCATACAGAAAAGAAAAATAAGCACAAAAATACTGACACTGCCGAAGCAAGTGTAGCTCCTGATGATACTGAGGGAACTATTTTTTTAGCAACTAATAATAGTTTCAAATCTAACAATGAGTGAATTTTAGATTCGGGTTGTTCTTATCATATGTGTCCCAGTCAGGATTTATTTACTACACATGTATCTATTGGAGGTAGAGTTGTCTTGATGGGCAACAATACTGCCTGCAAAGTTATTGGAAAAGGTACAGTCTGAATCAAAATGCACGATGGTGTGGTGAGAACTCTCACCGATGTTAGACATGTTCCTGACTTGAAGAAAAATCTCATCTCTTTGGGCACCCTAGAATCTCTTAGGTGCAAGTACACAGGTGAAGGTGGGGTTCTTAAAATTTCTCATGGTGCTCTTGTGATCATGAAAGCACGTAGATCTGGTACGTTANNGATTACATTCATTCAGATCTTTGGGGTCCTTCACGTACCCCATCAAAAGGTGGTGCCAGGTATATGTTAACTTTCATTGATGATTATTCAAGGAAAGTTTGGGTTTATTTCCTGAAAAATAAAAGTGATGTTTTCTTAAATTTCAAACAATGGAAAATTTTGATTGAGAAGCAAATAGGAAAACCGGTTAAGCGGCTTAGAACAGATAATGGCTTGAAATTTTGTAATGATCAATTCAATGAATTTTGCAAGAATGAAGGAATTGCTCGACATCGTACAGTGAGAATGACACCTCAGCAAAATGGTGTGGCAGAAAGGATGAATAGAACTCTTTTGGAAATGGCTCGTTGCATGATTTCAAATGCTGGGTTGACAAATGCCTTTTGGGCAGAAGCTATCTCTATAGCTTGTTATATTGTCAACTGAGCTCCTTCTGCACCTTTGAACTTTAAGACTCCAGAGGAAGTGTGGTCACGTACTCATGCTAATTATTCTAATTTAAAGATATTTGGTTGCCCTGCATACATGCATGTAAATGATGGAAAATTAGAGCCAAGGGCTAAAAAGTGCATTTTCCTTGGGTATGCATCTGGGGTGAAAGGATACCGACTATGGTATCCTGATCCCACGGCACCAAAATTTATAATTAGCAGAGATGTAACCTTTGATGAATCCTCTATGTTACATTCTAGAAAAGAGTCTTCTAGTTCTTGTAATACAGATAAAGGAAAGAGTACACAGAACCAGGTGGAGATTGAGATTGGCATTCCTTCTGAGCCAAGCTCATCAACTTTGGAGCAAAATACAGTTGAAACTCCTGAAGTTGAGACAGAAGCTGAAATTCCTGAAGTTGAGACTCCTGAAGTTGAATCAGAAGAAGAGGAGTATTCTATAGCCAAACATAGACCAAGAAGAGAAGGTAAACAACTATTAAGGTTTGGAGATTATGTTGCATTTGCTTTTTCAGTTGCACAGAAAACTGAAGAAATTGGAGAACCATCAAAATATTTAGAAGCAATTTCTGGTGCTGACTCAGCCAAATGGCTGATTGCAATGAATGAAGAAATTGAGTCTCTCCACAAGAATGGTACTTGGTCTCTTGTGAAGCCGTCATAAGGAAAACGAATTGTTGGTTGCAAATGGGTCTTCAAGAAAAAGGATGGCATTCCAGGGGTTAAAGATGCAAGGCATAAGGCACGATTAGTTGCAAAGGGCTATAGTCAGGTACAAGAAGTTGATTTTAATGATATTTTCTCACCTGTTATTAAACATAGCTCTATTCATGTCTTGATTGCCTTCGTTGCCATGTATGATTTGGAATTAGAACAACTTAATGTTAAGACAACTTTCTTACATGGCGAACTTGAGGAACAAATATATATGTATCAACCCGAAGGATTTGAAATTGAAGGAAAAGAAGATCATGTTTGCTTGTTGAAGAAATCCTTGTACGGATTAAAGCAGTCTCCAAGACAATGGTATAAAAGGTTTGATTCCTTTATGTTGGGTCATGGTTATTCGAGGAGCATGTATGATAGTTGTGTTTACTTCTGGAAGTTAAATGATGGTTCATTTGTATACCTATTATTATATGTTGATGACATGCTCATTGCTGCTAAGGATTTATCAGAAATTCACAACATGAAAAGTCAGCTGAAATGTGAATTTGAGATGAAAGATTTGGGAGCAGCTAAGAAAATCCTTGGCATGGAGATCAAAAGAGATCGAAAAGCCAACAGGCTATTTCTGACCCAGAAGAAGTACTTGGAGAAAGTCTTGGAGAGGTTTGGCATGAAAGATGCTAAACTAGTTAGTACCCCTCTTGCTGCTCATTTTAAGTTATCAGCTGCTCAGTCCCCGCAGTCAGAGGAAGAAGAGAGGTACATAGCACAGGTTCCTTATTCCAGTACAGTCGGCAATATTATGTATGCAATGGTTTGTAGACGCCCAAACATTTCACAAGCAGTGAGCATGGTAAGCCGGTATATGGCTTGCCCTGGTAAAGCACATTGGCATGCTGTGAAATGGATTCTCAAATACTTGCGAGGTACTCCAAACACATGTTTGGAGTTTGGGAGAAATACTAACACTTTGGTTGGTTTTGTAGACTCAGATTATGCAGGTAATCTTGACAAAAGAAGATCATTGACATGCTATGTATTTTACATCGGTGGTTGCGCTATTAGTTGGAAAGCTACATTACAACATGTAATAGCTTTATCTACTATCGAAGCAGAATATATGGCAGTGATCGAGGCGATCAAAGAAGCTTTATGGTTGAAGGGTCTATTTGCGAAACTCAATTTACACCAAAGTAGTATTACCATTTTCTGTGATAGTCAAAGTGCCATTCACTTGATTAAAGATCAAATGTATCATAAGAGGACAAAGCACATTGATATAAAGTATCATTTCATCTGAGAAACCATTGCTGAAAGAAAAGTCTCTGTTCAGAAGATCAACACTAGAGACAATCTTGCTGACATGTTCACAAAACCTCTTCCAGTGTCCAAGTTCAAGCTTTGCCAGAACTTAATTGGCATTTATGAAGAATGATTTTTCCCATTGGGATTTTTGCGGAGAAGGTAGAGCAAATTTATTATATATAAACCGAAATTAGGCCAAGGTGGAGATTTGTAATATGGTCAAATTTTCATGACATTTGCCACGGCATAATATCCATTATAACAAATTTGTGGTTCATGACATTTGCCATGACATAATATCTATTATAACAAATTTGTGGATCATGACATTTACCGTGATATAATATTCATTATTAGGCCAAGGATTTCTTGCTATAAATAGAGGAGTTTCTCCTCATTTGCAAACACACCAATTCAAGAGCTTTTCACTCTTGTCTTTCTTTCTCCTTTTTTATTTCATTATAGAGTATTTTGTAAGAGAGTGAGTGTTGGGAAACACTTGTGTGAACCCTTTCTTTGGAGTGATCTTGTGAGGTTATTTTCTTGGGGTATTTGGGATTAATTAGAGTATTTACTCTAATTTTGTACTCTCTTATGTACTCTTGTTGGTATAGTGAAATTTCTTCTCTCCGATTGTGAACGTAGGTCATCTTAACCGAACCACGTTAAATTTGTGTCTTCTTTATATTCTTTAATTGCCGTTATTATCAACTTCCATTGTCTTTGTTATTGTCATTATACGGTTATTTGGCTAAATTCCGCGCTAACCGGGTTGCCTATCCTAATACAAATTAATGTTGGATCAGGTGCGTATAAAGAGTTAAAGACATTAGTTTCTCGCTATTTCACATCCCAAGAAGGGTTTGAGTGGTCATAGGACATGTAAATTTTTTTATTGGTTCTGTCCTCTTAAGGAGCTTCTCTTCTTCTCTGCTCCACTGTGTTTTCCTATATCCTCGTTTGGTGACTTTGCACGTCTTTTATTTCTTTTGGTGCTCCTAGCTTATAAAAATTCTTTCCACCATATTTTCATGAATACATAAGTTTTTGATTTGATATGTTTTAGATCTGTTTGTGAAGTCATACATAAGTTTTTTGTCTTACATAATATTTGGCCATAAAATGAGCTACAAAGTGTCAATATTGATCAGCAAAAGAAAACTTTAGAGTAAGTAGGAGCGCACCTGCTAAAGGGCAGAACACTCCATAAGATTGGATGTTTATTACCTTAATTCTTAACTTATATATTGCATAATTGATCTAAATGAGTAAATTTTTTATGTTGCCTTATATCCATCGCATGTATCTTTATTTACCGCAGATTTTTTTTTTTTTTCTGCTACTTCTTTTTAGGTATGCCTCTGGTGCCAGCCCTACAGGATTTTGTCGTTCATCCCAACTTAAAGTTGCTGATTTCTCATTCAACTTTCTTATCGGAAGCATACCGAAGTGCTTGGGTTACCTTCCAAAGTCAGTTCTTAATTCTTCGCTTATCTTCTCTGTTCCTGAATGCCTGTTATTTTTATTGCTATAGATCTAGATTCAATGAAATTGTTGCTAGAGAAAATATCCGAAGCATCGCTCTGATGCTCTATAAATGTTGTTTTCTATTGCCTTTTATAATTTCTGAATGCCTGTTATTTTGTTTTGACATAGATCTAGCTTTCAAGGAAATTGCCTTCAGCATAAAGATCCAAAGCAGCGTTCTGCTTCTCTATGTGGTAAGTAATGCTGCTCAAGCATTTCTCTTTTAAGCCAGTAAACAATCTCTGGGTACTATTTTCCACAGAATGAATTGTTTGTGTAGCATGTTAACTTTTTATTTTTTCCTATACAGTTACAGTAAAGTAGATTTATTATTATAATAAGACTGAACTGGTTGTTTTAATATAGCGTTATAGGTGAAACTCCACCTGCCACTAGCCATGCATCAACAGTCAATAATAAGCACCGGTCTGTTGAAGGACCGATATCTAGAGCTTTATTTTCAGAAAGAGGCGAGACTCATTCTTTCTTCATGTATGTAGCTACTGTTTGCATTGTAAGTTTCATGCTCTAACTTCTGTAACTTTACCATAGGTGGCAGAATTGGCCAGAATAAATCACGAGAATGCTGGGAAACTTCTAGGCTATTGCAGAGAAAGTAGTCCTTTCACGAGGATGTTGGTGTTTGAGTATGCATCCAATGGGACATTATATGAACACCTTCATTGTGAGTAAAGTAAATTGGTTTTTGTGTCTACTTCAGTATGGTTCGAGGCGAAATCCTAACTCTTTGAAGTTATTCACAGATGGAGAAGGATGCAACATATCTTGGACACGCCGGATGAAAATAGTTATCGGCATTGCTAAGGGACTAACATATCTACATTCAGAACTTGACCCTCCATTTACTATATCAGAACTGAACTCAAATTCTGTATATCTCACGGAAGATTTTTCTCCCAAGGTAAACAAAAGACCATTAATGACGTATAAAACAGTGACATTATCTATCATTATCTATCTTGTATACCCATTATGTTCTTAAGCAGTCACAAAAACNGCATTGTAAGTTTCATGCTCTAACTTCTGTAACTTTACCATAGGTGGCAGAATTGGCCAGAATAAATCACGAGAATGCTGGGAAACTTCTAGGCTATTGCAGAGAAAGTAGTCCTTTCACGAGGATGTTGGTGTTTGAGTATGCATCCAATGGGACATTATATGAACACCTTCATTGTGAGTAAAGTAAATTGGTTTTTGCGTCTACTTCAGTATGGTTCGAGGCGAAATCCTAATTCTNTTTTTTTTCTGCTACTTCTTTTTAGGTATGCCTCTGGTGCCAGCCCTACAGGATTTTGTCGTTCATCCCAACTTAAAGTTGCTGATTTCTCATTCAACTTTCTTATCGGAAGCATACCGAAGTGCTTGGGTTACCTTCCAAAGTCAGTTCTTAATTCTTCGCTTATCTTCTCTGTTCCTGAATGCCTGTTATTTTTATTGCTATAGATCTAGATTCAATGAAATTGTTGCTAGAGAAAATATCCGAAGCATCGCTCTGATGCTCTATAAATGTTGTTTTCTATTGCCTTTTATAATTTCTGAATGCCTGTTATTTTGTTTTGACATAGATCTAGCTTTCAAGGAAATTGCCTTCAGCATAAAGATCCAAAGCAGCGTTCTGCTTCTCTATGTGGTAAGTAATGCTGCTCAAGCATTTCTCTTTTAAGCCAGTAAACAATCTCTGGGTACTATTTTCCACAGAATGAATTGTTTGTGTAGCATGTTAACTTTTTATTTTTTCCTATACAGTTACAGTAAAGTAGATTTATTATTATAATAAGACTGAACTGGTTGTTTTAATATAGCGTTATAGGTGAAACTCCACCTGCCACTAGCCATGCATCAACAGTCAATAATAAGCACCGGTCTGTTGAAGGACCGATATCTAGAGCTTTATTTTCAGAAAGAGGCGAGACTCATTCTTTCTTCATGTATGTAGCTACTGTTTGCATTGTAAGTTTCATGCTCTAACTTCTGTAACTTTACCATAGGTGGCAGAATTGGCCAGAATAAATCACGAGAATGCTGGGAAACTTCTAGGCTATTGCAGAGAAAGTAGTCCTTTCACGAGGATGTTGGTGTTTGAGTATGCATCCAATGGGACATTATATGAACACCTTCATTGTGAGTAAAGTAAATTGGTTTTTGTGTCTACTTCAGTATGGTTCGAGGCGAAATCCTAACTCTTTGAAGTTATTCACAGATGGAGAAGGATGCAACATATCTTGGACACGCCGGATGAAAATAGTTATCGGCATTGCTAAGGGACTAACATATCTACATTCAGAACTTGACCCTCCATTTACTATATCAGAACTGAACTCAAATTCTGTATATCTCACGGAAGATTTTTCTCCCAAGGTAAACAAAAGACCATTAATGACGTATAAAACAGTGACATTATCTATCATTATCTATCTTGTATACCCATTATGTTCTTAAGCAGTCACAAAAACTTTGGCATTCCATAGTGTCGTCTCAGAATTTCATTTTAATTGGTGCAGCTTGTTGATTTTGAAAGTTGGAAGTCGATAATTTCCAGATCAGAAAAGAATTCGGGTGCTATCAGTAGTGAAGGAGCAATTTGTGTCCTTCCAAATACTCTAGAGAGCCGTCATCTCGACGTCCAGGGTAACACTTATGCATTTGGAGTACTGCTACTGGAAATAATCAGTGGGAGACCTCCATATTGCAAAGACAAAGGGTGCTTAGTAGATTGGGTTAGTATTTCTTTTCGTGCCAAAATTTATATATGCGATTGACTTTTCAGGCAGAAACAGCTCTGCTTAAGCTTTGGCAGGAACTGAATTTGACTTTTTATGTTGCAGGCTAAGGAATTTCTTGAAGTGCCGGAGGTATTATCCTACGTTGTAGATACCGAGTTGAAACATTTCAATTTTCAAACAAGAGAATCTCAAAGTGATTTGTGAGGTGATTAACCTCTGCATCCTCCCGAGTTCGAGCAGACTTGTGTGCTATGTTGGAGAGAAACATTGATACTTCCATCACTGCAGAGCTCAAGGCATCTTCTTTGGCGTGGGCCGAGCTTGCGCTTAATTTCATCCTAACTGACAGAAGGCTAACAGTATATATACATCGGAAAATTGTAATTGTCCGTCTACCACTTTCTCCTTTCCTTTTTCTTCACTGTTTTCTTTTTGATCTCTCGATCTCGTTCCCAATGTTCTGGAGTCATGGTTGAGTTCATGTAAATTTTGTGTCTAGTAGAGTTGAAGAGATGCTACTGTTAGATTCTTTGTAAACAACTGGTTCTTTACTAAATGAAAGATTGAAACACCCAAAAATAATTTAGGCACAAGCAAAAAATTCAACAAATACTATATAGAAAGAAATTTATTAAACTAGGGAGAGAACATGGTAGGAGGCTTTTTCAAAACTCATAAACTCTTAAATCTTTCTACATCATAACTAGCTTTTCACACTAGAAAATATGTAGTAGCACCCCTATTTATATTACTACAAAATAAGATTTGAATAGAATCTAGGATATTCCTACGTGATTTTGGTTGTGAATCCTAATTAGACATATATTAAATAAACTAGTGAATACCAAATCCTAGACGACGTAAAAATACTAATTAATCTTGGTTTAATTTTCAACACTAAATGATGAGTGTTGATAGTGAATGAAAGGAATATTGGCTAGATTTTACTT
Organism: Nicotiana otophora; assembly: GCA_000715115.1. Classification (NCBI taxonomy): domain Eukaryota; kingdom Viridiplantae; phylum Streptophyta; class Magnoliopsida; order Solanales; family Solanaceae; genus Nicotiana; species Nicotiana otophora. The sequence goes on along the minus strand of AWOL01S0037690.1, from coordinate 47,612 downwards.
ATATACATCAAAGCTAAGTTGCTCCGATGCGGCAGTTCAGGTGCTCGTGTCAACACGAATCTTAGAATTTATATCTCGAAGAATTCGACCTCTAGATCAGTGTTTCTTCTTCAGCTTTCTGTATTATTGAGCAATAAGTTCATTGTAGTGTATAAAACACCATACAAATTATGTTTTGAACTTTGATCTAGATATTTGTTAAAATTCATAATGTAGAACAAGACATCATATTTTCTTGAAAATAGAAAGTAAATATCGTCATAATATTAATTAACATGATGTGTCGACCTCACCATGTCCTCCATACAATACAAAATGCTCCTTTCCACTTCTAAAATATGGTATATCCAAAACATCATACAAATTAGAATCACTAACTTGGACGTTCATTGATTCTACTATGGGTATCGTCTCACCTTTATCATTTAAAACATTAGGTCTCCGACAATAAGCATCATACCTAGGATCTACAGCAAGCAAACAACTGGCGCCCATTGGAGGTTCAGGCACACCTGGTGGACTATATGCAACTCCTCCCATCTCAACGTTAGTTGCAAAGCTTGCCAAGTCAGTGAAAATCGCTTGAGGCCAAAAACCAACTTGTTCGTTGTTTTCACCAATCAAAAGCCACCAGTTTCCATTAGCTAGATCCTAAAGAAGAAAATATTTATATTCTTATTTTGTACCTTTTAAGTTCTAATCCATGCACTTGTATTATTGGAAAACCAACTCAAGAACTTGAAAAACAATTCTAAAAAAGATAGAAAAAAACGTACCCGGTCGATAAACATTGTGATCTCCGCCATTTGTTGATCTCCACGGTGTGAAATCTCATCAAAGACCATATCAACAGGTAACTCAGTATTTACTAGGACAAATCCAGGACATAGTGCATTGAAGCAATGTGTATTACCAGCCTAATAAACATGAAATTTGTTGTAATCTTTCCAATTGAGGTAAATAGCTAACTTTACAATATATACAAAATCATTGAATTACATACCGCAGTTTACCTGAAAATGTACAAAAAGCCTAGTCTTGTTGTCCTTGTATAATGTTGGATCCACCTAGAACATGAAATATGGTTATCTTAAATTCCCTCTTCCTTTTTTTCTCCCTTACATTACCTCATAAAAATAATTAAAAAGCAAAAAATCTATCACAAAATAAATTAAAAAAATAATTTAAGTACCAAAGTATCAATGAACGAGCTATTAAACTTACTCTCCAACCAACTTGTAAAATATCTGACCCTTTCTGAATTTTTAGTCGGCATGCACTGTGTTGTTGACCTTCAACATGAGGATTCCATAAACTAGCTGTCATTCCGGCTCCCGCAAAATTATTATTCGGATTATTTTGAACTTGGGCTGATGCAAGCTGAATATAGTAAATGAATATTTTTGTTAACCAATGACAAGGTATACCAAAATTAGCATATCTTTATATTCATCTAAAAGATCATCCGAAGCAAATTTTGTATTCAACACTCTAAAATTATAAAGATTACTTTGCCTGGTCATTAGATTGCGATAAAGGAAAATACAAAATTGATAAATGAAAAGATGATAAATATTCATATTCATATACCTTGTATCCCTGCGACGATATGTAACTTCTTTTTGACTCACTATTGTTGTTTATCTGTGTAAAAGCAACAAAATAAATGAAATTTGTCCCAAAGCAAATACCACACATCGAATGGAAAAACAAAAAAGGAAAAATTATTCAAGTTATCAATGATTTGGATAACATAATCTTACATTAATAAATTGAACTTCATATGAGATAGCTTCTGGTGACGGAATACTTCTGTGTCTAATAAGATCATCTTTGATAACTCTTTTAATAGGAACTGTTCCGAAAGGACATCCTCTTTCTTTTAACCATATGCTAGATGACCAATTAGTTGCTGAGGTATTTGAATTTTTCCGTGTCCTAGCTAAAGTAGGTTTCATCTGTCCATCAGAAACATAAATTATGGTTAATAACAATCTCATATCATTATTAAAAGGATGAAGATAAAATAAAAAAAGACTAGAGACATACCTTGGGATGAAAATCGTGATTCTTTAATAATGGATGATCAAACGCAGGTTGTTTGTAGAAATCAACACAATCGTATATATCCCCATATTTTGTCTGTGACCCAAAATGTTGCAATTGGATTATAAATAATGTTGGTGACACTAATTGAATGTCTTGTTATCAAAATGTGACTTTTGAATGCGTAAACATTTTACCATATGCAAAGTGAAGTTAGAAACTAGAAAGTATTAGGAAATACAAAAATCATAATCTTCGAATACGACGTCACTTTATATAAAAAAAGGAATATAGAATAAAATTAATCTTAAAGGGTTAGTAAGGCTATTTCGAAATCTTCAAGTACAAATATGGAATGGAAGTATATTTTCTTTTATCTATAAAAGTGCTATTAACACAATAATCACTTGAGAAACTTATGAACACAATGATTTTCTGTTCCGGATATATACCTTAATTATTTTGGTTGCTGGCTTGTTCAAAAGTTTAAGTTGCTTCTCCAACTCTAAATCCTCTACTTTGGATAATTTTATTTCTCCTTGAACTCCGTCATAACTCAGAAGAACATATAGCACCATCAAAATTTGTGGAACAACCTTTCGCTGCATCAACATGGTCTGAATCCATTAAAAGTATTTTAACGGCCTGAATGCGAAATATTTATATACACAAAAAGAACAAATATTTAAAGAAAAAATTATTTAACAAAATATTGAATTACTAAACAGTGAACTTACTTGATTTACTAGATACATGAGGTCGAAGTTCTTGAGCTCCTATAATTTTTCTTTTATGAGGAAGAAGCTATGTATAGGGATAGAAAAGATTTAAAATGGCTATTATAGGAAGAAGTCATATATAGTGATAGAAGAGATTTAAATGGCAGAGATTTAAAATGGCTATTATTAGTTATATATTTTTCAAATCATGAGTAGTAGAATCCAGGGAAGACTGACTGGTAAGGAATGTCAATTATTCTCTTCTATGTATATTCCAAGAAGATAATCTGACCAGAGATTACTTGTAAAATTAAAATTAGGGGCGTACAAAGGAAACCGACAAATCGCACCAAATCGATAATCTCAATCAAACTGAGAAGAAAATCTGACTATTGGTTTGGTATTGAGAAAAAAACCCCGACCATAATTGGTTTGGTTTGGTTTTAACTAAAAAAAGTCAAACCGAAACTAAACCAATCCGACATTATATATATAGAAGTTTTAAATATATTTAATACATAAAAATATTTATTGTAGTGTAGTTTATAAATATTTCTTAAAAATTTTCATAATTTTATCTTTTAACGTATTATTTTAAACTTGGACTTATAATTCTTGAATGCTACAATAAATTTTATAGTCAATATTAACACTAATAAAAGACATTCAATTAAATTGTACTAGGAATACCAATAGTGTTGGATATCTATTTTTTTTTAGTTTTTTCATGGTTTAGATAATTTACAGTTAATTATTTTATAGTGTTTAGTCATGTAAAAATAGTACTTGTTAGTCGTACTTATTTTAGCAACTTAGTAATTTTATATTATATTTTTTTTTATTATGGCTTATTAATAATATTTGTTTTATACGATTTTATTATCTTCATCGTTGAATATTTTAATACAATGCCATAACTCATCTCATATTTTATGTTAATGTTTTGAAAAGCACCTTATATAGTTATGTCTTACTAGGATCAAAGAAATATTTGGAGCACAAATTCAAAACAATCCAAAACAACCTTAAAAAATCCTACTTTTATTGGTTTGGTTTGGTTTGGTCTTTAGATTTAATAACCCGATACAATTGGTTTGGTTTGGTAATTAGAAAACCAGAACCAAACCGACCTATGTACAGCCTTAATTAAAATAATCTACATGTTTCATGTTAATTTATTATACGTGATAGGAGTGTTCAAAGAAAACCGACAAATTACACCGAACCGACAGATTGAGTCAACCCGAAAAAAGCTAATTAGTGGTTTAGTATTTAAAAAAAGTCCGGCCATAATTAGTTTGGTTTGGTTTTATATAAATAGTCAAACACAAACTAAATCAAACCGACTTTATATGTATACAATTCTTTAAAATATTTACACTTAAGAATATTTATTATTTTGTAATTTGTATATATTTCTTAAATTTTATTTTAGTTTTCATTTCTCAACATATTATTTCAGGTTTGAACTTATAATTTTAAATAGTACAATAAGTCCGTTGTAAAATTATAGCTCAAAGATGTCTAATAACCCATCCAAATCAAATTATGTTCCTCATTTCATGATCTCTTACTAACAGTACTTGTCGTCTTGGTTTTCATTATCTTTAATTTGATGTTGGGACACTATATTTTTGCATAATGTCATAATTCATTTCACATTTGACATACGAAATATTTGGAAGCACTGGTTACACGTTGTCTTGTGGAGACCTTATCGAGAAAAAAGTTAAATAAGAAAGCAGCTTTTGTTGGTTTAATTTAGTTTATAGATTTAAAAAACATAAATAGTTGATTTGGTTTGGTAATAAAAAATCGAATCAAACAACCGTCACGATCCAAAATCTCATCACAGGCGTCGTGATGGCACCTAGTCTCTAAGACTAGGTAAGGCGATTTCAATTACATTTTGAAGCTATTTCTTTTTTGAAACTAACAGCGGAAATTAACACGGCAACATAATAAAATCAATTCATATCACAATTTTCCCAATGGCCACAACCAAATTCCAAAGATATAACAAAAATTAATTAATTTCACAACAAATAGCCCAAGGCTCCACACAATGTATATAACACCCAAAAACAATCAATAGAGATAAAAATTACTCAGCATAAAGCAAAACCTTCATTAATGTAAATTTAGATAATTATATTAACACTTATTCTTAAGCTTGCTCAAATTAATTATTTGCATAAAAACATTCATATTGGAATTTAATTTCCAAGAAATATTAAACCCACAATACTCACGAAATTTCATAAATATTTCAAGTAACAATCACATCAAATTTATCATATAAAAACAAATTCAACAATAAGAATTTAAGCATGGAAAACAGATGATTTAATAATTTTTCACAATTTTCTAATTTACTACACAATAATGCCTAAGACTTTAATTCAATGAATTTTGCACGTATAAGCCCGAGTACATACTCGTCATCTCGCGTACACGACTTTTTACATTTCACAAATGGCATATAAGGCTCAATGCCTAAGGGGTAATTCTCCCACTCGAGGTTAAGCAAGACACTTAACTTTTTGAAGTTAGGCCGATATTTCAAAATAGCCTTCTTGCTTGAATTGACCTCCGGACAGCTCAAATCTATCCAAATTAATTGTATAACTTCATTAAAATCCATCGAAAATAATTTTGGATAATAATACGTCGACTTAAAATTTATTCCAAAACGTCAACAAAAGTCAACGCGGGACTCGCCTCTCGGAACCCGACATAATTTTCATGAAATTCGAACACCCATTCCGATACGAGTTCAACCATACCAATTCTATCGAATTCCAATAACAAATCGACCTCAAAATCTTAAATTTAACCCAAGAGGGTTTTCTAAATTTTTCAACCCAATTCACTAATTTAGTGATAAAAATAACAATAGATTCATGTAATTTAACCAAAATCAAGTTAGGAATTCTTACCCCAATGTTTTTCTTGAAAAACTCTCGAAAGATCGCCTCACCCGAGCTTCCTTAGTCCAGAAATGGAAGAATGACACGAATTTGGACTTTATTCTGCTGCCCAGGGATTTATTCCTCGCGTTGCGAGACTCCCTCCGCGTTCGCGATGAACTAATTCTTCAAAGTTTATTTTCAAACTCTTCTCAGATAACTTTTAGTATAATAGTCATAACATTTTGTACAAAACTCCAAATAATGAATTATTTGACTTTCTGAAAATTAGACTCCAAGAGCTATAACTTTTATTTGTTGCTCATTTCCCAATTCCTTATAGATTACGAGATATAAGCTTCCAAAGTTAGCCCTGTGAAACAGAGATTTCCAAACTCTTCCCGGATAGCCTATAGTTTATCCACCATAACTTTATGTACACAACTCTAAATGATAAACAATTTAACTTTCTAAAAATTAGATACAAAGTGATACAACTTTTATTTTTGGATTATCTCCAAATTCCTTATAGATTACGAGATATGAGCATCTAAAATCAGACGATGAACATCAAAATTTCCTTCTTCGCGAACGCAAAGAACAAAGTTCTAACTGTGAGCACGTAATTTTTGTCCGACTGAAAATGCTCCTATAAAACTCACAAAAAATAGATTTTTCTGATTATTTTAATTTTTATAGAATTTTTTAGGATTTAATTGCATGAGTCAATTGCATTACTAAACGAAAATCACAAAACATATGGTCGTTTTTACATATTTAGCTTTTAGTTTTAATGTTAATATTTTTCTTTCATTAGTTTCAAGTTAATTAATTATTTTAATGTTAGAAGTAGATAATTAATTTAATTCTATAAATTAGATTATTTTAGAACTTAACTTAGGTTTTTTTAATTAATTTTATTAGGATTTAAAAATTCAAAAAAATAAATAAAAGAAAGGCTTTGTTTGGTTCCGGTTTGGGCCAAAGCCATTTTTTAGTGGCCCAATTCATCTCAAAACCCAACTCGCCCCGAGCCCAGTCCGTTCCAGCCCTCACTTAACCAAAACGACGTCGTTTTAGTAACGACGATCTTAGCCGTTGATTTTCTTTGATCGAACGGCTGAGAACTCCACACCGGAAACCCTTATAACTGTCCTAAGACCCTCCCCCGAAACCCTAGACACCCCGTCCAAACCCCTCTCATCTGCCTCTCTCACCCTCAGCCACTCACCACCGCCCGCCGCCCGCCGAAAATCGCTCCACGGCGGCGGCCCACCTCCAATCATCTCCAAATTTTTACCCTACACTCCCCACACCCCCTAATCACTAATCCCCCATTAGTTTTTTCAAAATCCCCACCCATGTTTCTTTAATTTCAAATATGAAATTCAAGAAAAAACCCTAATCCGCCTCTCTCTACTTTTTCTTGGAATCTTTTTTTACTCGATTGACCAAAATTGGTGCTAATCGATTGTTTTTCATCCGAAAATAATAGATTGACACCTATTTTGGGTCACTTCGAAGTCGCTAGATTCCGGCCAAGTCACCACTGACCGTCCACGCTTCGTCGCCATCATCGCTCGTTGATTCTCCTCAATTACTGACTCTCTTTCGGCCAAATTAGTACTTTTCTCTTCCCTTCTTCCTTGTTTCTGTTCTGTTTCTCTTCTGACCAAGTCTGTCTTTAATCGTTGATTCCTTGTATTCTGTTCTGACCGGATCATACCTAAATCTGGTCAGATTAATTTTATTCACATGTTTAATTAGGTGCATAATCAGTTAATTACATTTTCAATTAGTTAAGTACTTAGAATAGTTTACAAGTTGAATATTGTTGTTTGTGCTTTGATTTTTGACTTATCCGAAGCTTTTATGATAATTGTTTATAATTACTGAAATTCAGGGTTCTAAAAGAAATGAAAAAATGAGGAATTTGTTTTGTTTGGTTGGAAACTCACAAAAATAGGAAATCAGTTTAAATGTGGGGGTAAGAATTGAGAGTTAAAAAAAAGTTAAAAGGGTCTGGAAATAAAAGAAGTTTCTAGAATAGGGACAACTGCCCCAATTTGTTAAGAGAAATATGCTGAAATTAGATAAGAAAGGGACAGCTGTAACAAAATCAGTTAGAAAAGATACCCTTTCTCCTTAATTTTAAGGAGGGCATATGGGAGTGGAGCTGATCCTATTTTGCCCTATAAAAAAGGGGACTCCCCTGACAGAAAGGGGAAGGTTAAAATTTTTTCTGCATCTTCACTCTCAAAAGGTATCAAAACTTAGACAGAAAAAGAGAAATTTAAAAGGCTGCTCCAACTTTACTGTTTCCGGGTGCATTTTCTGTGCTTAGAAGCTGCTGAATCTTAACACAATGGGCTGTTGATTACTGTTTAGCTGCTCTTGTTCAATCAAGCTCTATTTGCTCGCAAGTTTGGCCTTTATTTGGTCGTTCTTTCTTCTATTGTTCTTGCCGATAGGTATGTAATCTACTTATCCTGTTGGATCATCAGTAAATACAGATTCAAAGATGTAATTTGTTCTTATTAAGCCTATGTTTAAATTTTGTGCATAAACAAAATGAGTGGTTTTTCTTGTGTGTTGTCAAATCCACCCATTGTTTGCTTTCTGTCTTGATAAATGGGTTCTATTTCAGCTTTGATTATTGATTGGGCTGCTGTAAATCTAGTTAAGATAGGGCTATTTGATTTCAAGTCGAAATAAGCTAGTACAAGTTTAATTTATGAATGAAACAAGCTTGATTGGTATATTAGCATCTGTAGTTTTCTTTTAAAAGCTGAATCCGAGTGTGAGTTGTTTGCTTTCAGGGATTTAATTGAGTATGAATGTCGTTGTGAAGTCTGTAATAGTTTAAGTAGTAATATGAGCATGATTTAAGTTAATGACATGAACTTACAAGCAATAGTATAACACACTTTTGGGGTTTTGAATTGCCGTGGTTCCTATTTGTTTGTTATTGGTCTTGTGGAATTGTTTGAGCCGAGCTTCATTCTTATATCTTCAAATCTACATTTATCCACTATTTACTGTTTTTCACACTCTTAGGTATGTAAATGCTCAACATAAATTTGTGATGTTTGGGGATTCAGGTTCTCTTGCAACCTCCAGTTCTTTAAAACAACATATTGAAAGAAGTTTTTGGCATGCCTTTTGTCTGATTATCCCTTTGTGTGTTGAAATCATGAAAAGTTATAATCATTTGAATCTTAAACTATTATTTCGTTTGTTTCAATTGTGATAAGTTGGATGCAGATTTGCAAGTTAGCTCTATAGCTATCCTTGTAAATGCAACACTGTTTTTGAGAATTGCAAAGTATCACATAGGCCGGAATTGAGTGTCTTAGCAGAAGATAATGAGATGGGAAGCCAGGAGTTTATTTTTATATGAAGTCACAGCTGATAATTAGCTAGATACAAGGATCGCTAAGTTTATTTTGTTTATGACTAGAGCTATGTAAATTTATTATCCATTTTGTATAATTTCGATTGATAGCTAGTTCTACATTTTTCAAAGAGTTTATATGGATGTTTCTGTCTTCTCTCTGAAGCCTGGGGCGGTAAACATGCCTTATACATTCTTCACATAAAAATAGATATTTGAAATGGAACTATTTTGCTAATGCTATTTCTATTCTTATCTGTTGTGGCTTCTTTGTTTATCCCAGATGTTCTAATGCTAGATATTCTAATGCTAGAGTAGCTAGCGTATTTGGCAGAAGTTCTGTTTCTCTATGCTTTCTACCTCCGTCCATATTCACCTTTCAAGTTATTTTAATTAGCTCAAATGATTTTGATATGGGATTTCACTAACTAATTTTGAAACAAGCCTTTGAGATTTAAACATACGCATGCTCTGAGTCAGAAGCTAAATTGATACTCTTTCCCAACAAAATACACTCCATAAATCTAGACTTTGCACGCAAATCCCAAATTTTAGGATAATAGAATCATAAATAATCGTAGCAATGCTTTAGGCGCGCGTTTAATCGACTGTCGTAATTGTGTACACGTTCGCGTGACATGATTATGATTTTCCAAAATAAATCAAAGTACGCGTTCGTGCGACTTTGGCCAACAATCTTAATATTAATAAAGCGGGACTAATTGTGTACACGTACGCGTGACATGATTTTAGCGTACCGAATAAAATAGATTCACACACATGTGATCCGTTTCAAAGATAAATCCATAAGCACCATATCTAAAAATGGTAAAAGGTAAAATGCACATAGGTTCTAAAACACGTAATTAAACAATTTGATTAAGCCATATATGATTAAAGCGACCGTGCTAAAATCACAGAATCCGGGAGTGCCTAACACTTTCTCCCAGGTTAACAGAATTTCTTACCCGGTCTTTTGATTTTCGCAGACTTTAAACAGAGTCAAAATTTCTCGATTTGGGATTTAAAATAAACCGGTGACTTGGGACACCATAAATTATCCCAAGTGGCGACTCTGATTAAATAAATAATCTCATTTTGATTAATGTCACTTTAATTGGAAAAACTCCCCTATCCCCTCAAAAAAAAGGAAGTATGACAGCTCTGGCGACTCTGCTAGGGACCGAACCCAGAATCTCTGGTTCAGGGTTCAAGAATTCGAGCTTGTTGTTGTGATTTTTACTTGGCTTTATCGATGGTTATTACTGTATTTGTAGGCCTAATATACTAATTGCCGCTCATTTACCGCTTTGATATTATTTGAATTGTATTAAATTGTCTTCTTACACCTCCCTTCTGAGTCTTCTAAACATATGGTGCACACGTACGCATGGCCCACTTTTCTGTTAGAGGTCATACCAAATAAAATGAGGATGGATCATCCACTACGCCGAGTAGACTTTCGTGCTCCCGGTATGTCGCTCCCACCTCGGCTCAAGTTGTCCACTTGGGTAAGCCATGTCTATAACACACCCTCAGGTTTAAACCTAGAATAACATAGCCTTATGTCGGATCCCTAGTAGGAACGTTTGCTTACATCACGTGCATTTGACTTAGGGGACTCAACACAGGGGTTGGGTCCGTCTAGGACAGGTATACCCGAAATAAAGGCCATCCTGATGCATCTTACCTGCTATGTGTGCATTTATTTCGTCTTATTTGTTGACCAGTTAAGAAAATAAAAGAAAAACCAAGAGTGAGGTAGGATAGAGAATTTATCCGATTCTAAAAACTCCGGTATTTGAAAATGCCTCGAAACTCTGCCAAAATTTTTGATAAAAGAGAGAAAATGCATTTCAAAAACGAAAGTAAATCAATATCACTCTTCCAATTATGTCAAAACTGACCGAACTACGCGGGTCTGATTCTTACCGGATGTGAGATACGTAGGCAAACCTCATCGGTACCGACCCTAATTTTTCCAACCAAATAAATAAAGTATGTCCATTGGTCAAAAAATAAAACCGACCCAGTTTCGGTTAAGTCCTGCGCCGTTTTTGCCGGAATAGCCTTAGAATACTTTTAAATTGTCGAAGGGCTAGTCTCGCCAAGAACTGACATGTCTGTCAATAAGGCATCACTTTTCCCATAAAGTGCCTTACCCCGGCCTCAAAACTTTATTTGAAAGTGGGAAGGGGGCTTTATTGAAAAGATGACCATTTTGGCCAACGCTGCACAAATAGTCACCTTCACGTGATTTCCCTTTGAAAAAAAATAATTTGAAAACTTATTTTTGCAAAAAAGTCTGCTGGTCTGTCTTCCGAACTAGAGTCAACCCTAACCCTAACTATTCGCATGTACAAAATGAACATTGTCCAGAACCCGCCGTTAAATATTGTAGAGCAAGCTCCACTGCAGCTTCAAATGTGGTGGTATGACTTGGGTAAAGATGGTCAATACTGGGTAGTAGAACATTTGGGTGCTCTCACGGATATTATGAAGGTCAAGCCCCGGAATGATCTGATCAAGGCTTTAGTGCCCTTATGGGATCCCGTTCACAATGTCTTTCGCTTCTCGGACTTTGAGCTCACTCCTACCCTGGAGGAAATAGCAGGTTATACCGGTTTCGGCCGGGATTTGAGGAAACAACAACTTATATTCCCAAGGCCTCCCTCTGTGCGCCGGTTCTTTGATATTTTGAACATCAGTAAACAAATAAGGAAGAACAATATAAACGATGGATGTTGCTCTTTCTACTTCCTGTACTCTAGGTATGGACATCCAAATGGGTTTGAAATGCATGAAAAGGGGTTGAACAACAAGCAAAGCAAAGATACTTGGAAAATTCATCGTCGCTTTGCTTTCATAGTGGCATTCCTGGGCATCATGGTCTTCCCAAATAAAAAAGGGACGATTGATATCCGTATGGCTAGAATTGCACAAGTCCTAACTGCCAAAGAAGACCACACACTTGCTCCACTTATATTGTCAGATATCTATCGTGCATTAATACGGTATAAGTCTGGGGCGACGTTCTTTGAAGGTTGCAATATCCTTCTACAAATGTGGTTAATTGAACATCTTCGCTATCATCCGAAATTTATAAGCTACGGCCCAAGCAAGAAAAACTTCATTAAGAGTTATGAGGAGAGGAAAAGATTACAACTCTCCAGAAGGGGTTGAAGCTTGGATCGCCCACTTGAGAACTTTAAAGGCGAATCAGATTGAGTGGACTTTAGGATGGCTCCCAGTGAGGGAAGTCATACAAATGACAACCACAAAGAACTATTTGCTATTGATGGTCTTGAGAAGTGTCCAACCATATGCACCGCAAAGGGTTCTAAGACAATTGGGAAGATATCAAGTGGTGCCTGAGGATGAAGATTTGAGTGTCCAAGTTATTGAGCTACACCCCGAAGCCCCACTTCCTGAGGCTTTAATCCAACAAATCTAGAATGGTTATCGATACTTAAAAGAGGACACCCAAGTGCCCGATCTTGCAAGAGGAGAAGTAGATTCGGGCTATGCCACATGGTTCGAAAGAAGAAACTGCATTAATTATGAACCAGAGCCCGAGCCTGAAAGGCCCGCCAAAAGGCCTCATATTCAGGCTTTTGATGACAAAGTCCGAGAGCGTTTGGCCTGGGGAGAAAAGGAAAAGAAATATCACGCCACCATCCATGCCTTAGAGGAATAGTTGAGGAACCTCGCATTTGAGAATGACTTACGGGAACAGGTAACCGAATGTGAAAAGAGAAAAATTGACCCGAGAGAAGGAGGCGCTCCGAGCCCAACTCCGGGACATGAGGATAGCCGCCAAAACACCTGTAAGGAGCGAAAGAGATGAAAAACTCATTGGCAACCTAAGGATGAAGGTGCATGACTATGCGGCTGACTTGACAAAGGCCGAAAGAGACTTGTTAAATACTCAAGCAAAGTTGGCCACAGGTGCGGAAGAACAAGCTAGATTAGCCCACTAGTTGAAGCAGAAATATGACAAAGAAGTAGCAATTGTACAGAAAAAGCTAGTTGCCCTTGAGAATGAAATGGTCAAGCAAACAAAGGATTTCAAGGTAGAAAGAGAGCACTGCTACGCATTGATTTATCAACTACAAGAAAGCATGCAGTAGTTACAAGACCAAAACAACACAGATACACAAATGTTGGAGGCTCAGGCCCAACAGATTGGACGTTTACTTCAAGAAAAGGGTGTCATCAGAATGAGGATTAAAGAGATAGCTGATTATGTTGTAATAAAATGCCATGAATGTGAAGACATGACCAGGTCTATGTTTTGTGCTTCTATGATGATATTTGTTCGCCAGGTGATGGTTCACCTAGACCACCTTCAAGAAGATATTGCCCGTAGGTCCGTGCGGAGACCGACTGATGTCTCGCATGCACCTAGAGTACCAGTAGAGGCTCTCATATACTTTTGACTTTCCAGGTTTTCGAGTCTGTACTTTACTGCTTTCTAGAGTTTTGTTCAAAGCTGTTTATTTCGAGTCTGTATGTTTTCTTTTGTAGTCGTCAGTACTTTTAAGTCCTTGTAATAGAAAACAAAAAAAAGATGATGTGACTTTATCAATGAAGTATTGAAAACCCAAAAGATTTTCCTTCATTTTGTATTTATATCCTTGAACTATGTAATGATCTGATTCATGCGGTGTCATGATACGTAGGCCATCCCCATAGGATTCGATCATAGTCTTAAAATAAAAAAAAAGACAAGAGAAACAAAAAGAGAAAAAGAGAGAGGAAAAGAAAAAAAGGAGGGAAGAAAGAAAAGAGGGGACAAACAAAAGGAAGAAAAGAGAATGAGAATTAAAAGAGCGAAACACAACAAAAGGAGAGAGAAAAAAATCAGGATTTGAAATTTGAGAAAAGAGCCGGAATGAAACACAGAAGCCGTTGCAAAGCATTTAGAAACGTTTAACTGCTCAGGTGCATTGCATCCCCAATATGCGATTCCCTATCTGTTAAATGCTTCAAAACTGACCAAGTTATTGTGTGTGCATGAAAAGATAGGTTCTGTTTAGGTGGTTAGTTTGTTGGCATCCTGGAAAGCCACCCCTATAACACCAGATCAAAGCGCAAGGCAGTCATGACTAGCAAAGAGTC
>AWOL01S0037690.1:12995-33358 GCA_000715115.1 Nicotiana otophora | reverse complement strand
AGAGCCGGGATGAAACACATAAGCCGTCGCAAAGCATTTAGAAACGTTTAACTGCTCAGGTGCATTGCATCCCCAATATGCGATTCCCTATCTGTTAAATGCTTCAAAACTGACCAAGTTATTGTGTGTGCATGAAAAGATAGGTTCTGTTTAGGTGGTTAGTTTGTTGGCATCCTGGAAAGCCACCCCTATAACACCAGATCAAAGCGCAAGGCAGTCATGACTAGCAAAGAGTCGGACACGGGTGTTGTTGACCCGCCGAGGGAGATTGTAGAATCAGAGTCTGAATTGAAAGAGGAGGTCCACATGTTGAAGCATCAAATGGCAGAAATGTATCAAGCCTGGATCAGGGGGCATCCTCCACCTTCATTCCCCGCTAACTACACAGAAAATCCCGCTTTCATCCCACTACTGGCACAAGCCCAGAATCCCACCACCGTTGATCTTTCCCCTCAGCATGAACCAGGTTTTACCCCTTTCCACCACTATCCCGGCACCTCGTCCCAAACTTTCCATGCTCCACCAGCCACAATAACCGCATACCCTACTCCGACATCTGCTCCCATTTTTGTAGCCCCTCCGCGAGCTACCCTCCACCAATCTTCTAGTGAACCTGCATTTCAAGCTCCAGATACCCAATATTATGCTCCAAAACCAACTTTCAAAATCACGGATCCCTATTCCTACACCCCTCACTTTGAACCTCCTGTTGAAACTGAGAAACCATCCCGGAACATGGAGCATGATGAGATATTTAGGAAAGTGAAGAGTTTAGAGCAATCTTTGAAGAACATGCAAGGGATAGGAAGCGGAGTAAGTGTGGCTTACAAGGATTTATGCTTATTCCCTGATATCCAACTNAGCATCAAATGGCATAAATGTATCAAGCCTGGATCAGGGGGCATCCTCCACCTTCATTCCCCGCTAACTACACAGAAAATCCCGCTTTCATCCCACTACTGGCACAAGCCCAGAATCCCACCACCGTTGATCTTTCCCCTCAGCATGAACCAGGTTTTACCCCTTTCCACCACTATCCCGGCACCTCGTCCCAAACTTTCCATGCTCCACCAGCCACAATAACCGCATACCCTACTCCGACATCTGCTCCCATTTTTGTAGCCCCTCCGCGAGCTACCCTCCACCAATCTTCTAGTGAACCTGCATTTCAAGCTCCAGATACCCAATATTATGCTCCAAAACCAACTTTCAAAATCACGGATCCCTATTCCTACACCCCTCACTTTGAACCTCCTGTTGAAACTGAGAAACCATCCCGGAACATGGAGCATGATGAGATATTTAGGAAAGTGAAGAGTTTAGAGCAATCTTTGAAGAACATGCAAGGGATAGGAAGCGGAGTAAGTGTGGCTTACAAGGATTTATGCTTATTCCCTGATATCCAACTGCCCGCTGGGTTCAAGATGCCCAAGTTTGACTTGTACGATGGACATGGAGATCCCGTGGCCCATTTGAGAGGCTTTTGCAGCAAGATAAGAGGTGCCGGTGGGAAAGACGAATTATTAATGTCGTATTTGAGTCAGAGTCTGAGTGGGGCGGCTTTGGAATGGTACACCCGCCAAGACGCTAGCAGGTGGTACACATGGGATGACTTGGCTCAGGCCTTTGCTCGGTACTTTCAGTACAATATAGACATTGTCCCAGATCGCCTATCTTTGACCAAGGTAAAGAAGAAGCCCAGTGAGAGCTTTAGGGAATATGGTTTCAGATGGAGAGAACAAGTTGCACGGGTCAGTCCTCCAATGGAAGAAGATGAGATAGTCAAGTACCTTCTTCAAGCCCTAGAGCCTACTTACTTTGGCCATTTGATCTCAGCCATAGGTAAGTCCTTCAACGATGTGGTATATATGGGAGGAATGGTGGAAGAGGGACTCAAGTCGAGCAAGATCATGAGCTACTCCACCATAAAAGCAACCACACAGGCAATTCAAAGTGGCACCAGAGGCCTGTTAAGCAAAAAGAAGAAAGATGATGTCGCTATATTTGTCTCTGGATCATGGCGTGGCCCAAGGGGTTCGCCTCACCAGTACACCCAACCTCAAGCCTACAACCAAGCTCCATATAATCTATCCCAAAATTATTTCCCACCACAAGACCCTCAATATTCAGTCAGACCACCCCAATACCATGTTCACCACGCACAGTCATATGCGCAACCCCCTCCTTACCCGCAATGGCTTGCTCCAACTCCACGAAATCCTTATCCACCCCCACAACCATACCGAAACCTTACTTGTCCAAGATTTCGACCAAGGCCGTATTATAGAAAAGAGAGGCAGCAGTGGAAAGAAACCTTCATCCCTCTTGGAGAGTCGTATGCCAGTTTGTTTCAAAGGTTGAGGCCGATTGAGCCAAAGACACCAAATCCACCTCCAAGGAACCTTGATTATTCCCTCAGATGTGCATATTGTTCTGATGCCCCAGGACACGACACAGAGAAGTGTTGGCATTTGAAGAGGGCGATCCAAGAGCTTATTGATACAAATCAAATTGTGGTCAAGAGCCTGAAGGCACTAAACATCAACCAAAATCCTTTGCCGGCCCGCGCAGAGACACATATGATTGAGATAGTTCATAAGGATGGGGAGCCCAAGAATTCTTCTAAGTCTGTCATAATGATCCGGGTTAGTGAAAGTAATCCAGTTAAAGCTCCAGATTCTGAAAAAGCAATGCCCTTGACAGTTGAAGGGGTGTCGGAGAAGCTAAGCACGCTCAACGTGAAGCCATCTGTATTGGTTGTGAAAGGGCCTCCGATTGATGTTGAAGCGAACCAGGAAAAGCGAAAAGTGGTCATGCCAGGGGTCCCGGGCAAGCCTGTCATAATCATGGAAGGGGCTCGTATTACCCCCGTTATTATTAAGCCAGTGACCCAATTACCAATGGTTGACACAAAGGCCGTCCCGTGGAATTACAAACAGGTGATAGTAACATATAAAGGGAAAGAAGTAGAGAAAGAAGTCAATGAAACCGGAGGACTGACTCGTTCTGGGAGATGTTTTACCCCAGAGGAACTGAGGAAAGCCAAGCCATTCAAGGATGGCCACATCCCAGTAAAAAAGCTGGTCACCGAAGAAGAGGCTGAAGAGTTCCTAAAAAAGATGAAAATGTAGGACTATTCCATTGTACAACAGTTAAGGAAAACACCAGCCCAGATCTTTGCTGATACATTCAGATGAACACCGCAAAGCCCTGACGAAGATTTTGAATGAGGCCCATGTTCCTGATAAGATTATGGTGAACCACTTGGAAAAGATTGCTAACAAGATTTTCGAAGCAAATAGGATCACTTTCTCAGATGATGAACTTCCTATGGAGGGTACAGAACACAACCGAGCTCTTTATCTCACAGTGAAGTGTGAGGATTCTGCTGTCTCAAGGGTACTAGTTGATAACGGTTCTAGTGCAAATATTTGCCCTCTGTCCACTTTGCAAAATTTGAAGATCGACACTGAAAGGATCTACGTGAACAATGTATGTGTTCGAGGTTTTGACGGAGGAGAGAAAGATTCTGTCAGTGATATAATGCTCGAATTGTCAATAGGTCCAGTTGAGTTCACTATGGGGTTCCAAGTGCTAGATGTGGTTGTCTCCTATAACTTGTTGTTGGGCAGGCCATGGATACATGCTGCCAAGGCAATCCCGTCTTCTTTGCACCAAATGGTAAAGTTCGAATGGGACAGGCAGGAAATAGTTATGCACGGTGATGAGAACTTGTCTGCTTACAATGACACGACTATTCCATTTATTGAAGTTGAAGATGATAAAGAGCCTTGGGTTTACCAAACGTTCAAAACAGTGTCTGTCGAGAAGATTCCTGAGGGAGAATGCATTCCAGGCCCGAAGCTACCCTCCGCGTCCGTCATGGTAGCAAATGAAATGTTGTAGAATGGTTTTGTGTCGGGCAAAGGTCTGGGTTCATCTCTGTAGGGTATTGTGCATCTGGTCTATCCACGTGAAAGTTTCGGTACATTTGGTTTGGGATTCACATTAACAGGGAAGGACGTGAAAAGGGCTAAAAGTTTGAAAAAGAAGGCATGGTCACTTCCTAAGCCTGTTCCACACATCTCCAAGTCTTTTGTCAAGTTAGGGGTCGCAAAATGACCAATATCAGCGGTCCCAAAACCTGTGGTCAACTTTGATGAAGAGCTGATCAAGAGGTTCCAGAGTCTATTTGATGAGGTTCATATGGTAGAAATCGGGGAAGGTTCCAGTAATGCCGATGTGCAGCTTGTTAGGACAAATGTGAAGCTTAGCAATTGGAAAGCTACTCCTCTCCCCATCCGGAAGGAGTTTTGGTAGTTTTCTTTGTTTTCCTTTCTGTCATCTGGGTTATTCCAGGGTTGTAATCCAGATTTTTATTTTTTTGCTTGTTTTGATGTACAAACCCTTCTATCCTTTATTTTCAATGAAATACAATTTCCCGTTTTCCATTATTCCTGATAGCGTTTTATTTTTGTTTTTTTTCTCTTTACAGTTCTTTTTATGCTGGTTCAATGACGTGACATGCATGAGGAATTTTCAGCCAAATCTTAAAAGCCAATCTAATTCTAAAATAACAATCCAAGAAGTAGAGTGTGATGATGAAACAGAATATGATGAAAAAACAGCTTTTGAGGAAATCAGTAGAGAACTAAAACACTTTGAAGAAAAGCCCAAGTGTAATTTGAATGAAACTGAAGCAATCAATTTAGGAGATCAAGATAATGTCAGGGAAACCAAGATAAGTGTGCATCTGGAACCGCAAATCAAGGAAGAAATAATCAAAGCACTGTTTAAATATAAAGATGTTTTTGCATGCTCGTATGACGACATGCCGGGTTTGAGCACTGATTTGGTAGTTCATAAAATGCCAACTGATCCGGCATTCCATCCAATCAAGCAAAAGTTAAGGAAGTTCAAGACTGACATGAGTGTGAAGCTCAAAGAAAAAATCACAATGCAGCTTGACGCAAAGGTCATTAGGGTCACTCGATATCCCACTTGGTTAGCTAATGTTGTGCCAGTACCAAAGAAGGATGGTAAGACCAGGGTATGTGTTGATTATCGTGATCTCAACAAGGTAAGTCCAAAGGATAACTTTCCATTGCCGAACATCCACATTCTGATTGACAATTGTGCCAAGCAAGAGATCGGGTCTTTTGTGGATTGCTATGCGGGATATCACTAGATCCTGATGGATGAAGAAGACGCAGAAAAGACAACATTCATCATGCCATGGGGGACATATTGCTACCGGGTAATGCCATTTGATTTGAAGAATGCTGGGGCCACTTACATGAGGGCAATGACTACCATATTTCATGACATGATACATAAGGAAATTGAGGTTTATGTAGATGATGTGATCATAAAGTAAAAGAAGCAGTCCGACCATGTTGGGGATTTGAGAAAGTTTTTCCAAAGGCTCCGCAGGTACAACCTCAAGCTTAATCCGGCAAAATATGCATTTGGTGTCCCTTCCGGGAAATTGTTGGGATTCATAGTGAGTCGACGCGGTATTGAGTTGGACCCGTCAAAGATCAAGGCCCTCCAAGAATTACCACTGCCAAAGAATAAAACTAAGGTGATGAGCCTGCTCGGGAGGTTAAACTACATCAGCAGGTTTATTGCTCAACTCCAAGAATTACCACTGCCAAAGAATAAAACTAAGGTGATGAGCCTGCTCGGGAGGTTAAACTACATCAGCAGGTTTATTGCTCAACTCACAATGACTTGTGAGCCCATTTTTAGGTTGTTGAAGAAGAATGCTGCGATTAAGTGGACTGACGAGTGTCAGGAAGCATTTGATAAGATCAAGAGGTACCTGTCAAACCCACCTGTGCTGGTCTCGCCAGAGCCTGCGAGACCTTTGATTCTCTATCTGACATTCCTGGATAATTCTTTTGGTTGTGTACTGGGTCAACACGACATCACAGGCAAGAAAGAGCAAGCCATTTATTATCTCAGCAAAAAGTTCACTCCTTATGAGGTTAAGTATACTCTTCTTGAAAGGACGTGTTGCGCCCTGACTTGGGTAGCACAAAAGTTGAAGCATTATCTGTCGTCCTACACCACTTACCTCATTTCTCACATGGATCCTCTAAAGTATATCTTTCAGAAGCCTATGCCCACAGGAAGACTTGCAAAGTGGCAGATTTTACTCACAGAATTTGACATCATCTATGTGAACCGGACTGCGATGAAAGCCCAAGCCTTGGCCGACCACTTGGACGAGAATCCGATGGATGAAGACTATGAACCATTGAAGACTTATTTTTCTGATGAAGAGGTAATGTATGTTGACGAGGTTGACCTTGAGGAAACACCCGGTTGGAAACTCTTCTTTGATGGAGTTGCTAACATGAAAGGTGTCGGAATAGGGGCTGTACTCATTTCTGAAACAAGGCATCACTACCCCGTAACAGCTCAGCTTCGATTTTATTGCACTAACAACATGGCTGAGTACGAGGCATACCTTCTGGGTTTGAGACTAGCTATAGACATGGGAGTTCAGGAAATATTAGTTTTGGGAGATTCAGATTTGTTGGTTCACCAGATTTAGGGAGAATGGGAGACTCGGGATTTGAAGCTCATACCATATCGACCGTGTCTGCATGATCTTTGTTAACGATTCAGGTCAGTAGAATTCATGCATATTCCCAGGATTCATAATGAGATTGCCAATGCCTTGGCTACTCTAGCATCAATGTTACACCATCCGGATAAGACTTATGTCGACCCTCTGCATATCCAAGTCCGCGATTAGCACGCTTATTGTAATGTGGTTGAAGAGGAAATTGATGGTGAACCTTGGTTCCATGATGTCAAAGAATACATCGAGTTGGGGATATATCCGGTACATGCCACAGGTGATCAAAAGAGAACCATTCGACATCTGGCTAGTGGATTTTTCTTGAGCAGATGAATCTTGTACAAGAGGACTCCAGATCTGGGACTACTAAGGTGCATAGATGCTAAACAAGCTTCGACTATCATGGCCGAAGTGCATACCGGAGTTTGCTGGCCACATATGAGTGGTTATGTCTTGGCAAAGAAGATTCTTCGAGCAGGTTATTATTGGCTCACCATGAAATGAGATTATATCAGCTTTGTTCGCAAATGTCATCAATGCCAGGTGCACGATGATTTGATTCATTTCCCGCCATCTGAGTTGCACACAATGTCTGCACCTTGGCCCTTTGTCGCTTGGGGCATGGATGTCATTGGACACAATGAGCCGACAGCGTCAAATGGGCATAGGTTTATTCTGGTGGCCATTGATTACTTTACCAAGTGGGTCAAAGCTGTAACTTTCAAGTCCGTGACCAAGAAGGCGATGGTAGATTTTGTTCATTCAAATATCATCTGCCAGTTCAGAATTTCCAACGTAATCATCACAGACAATGCTGCTAACCTCAACAGTCATTTGATGAAAGAGGTATGTCAACAATTCAAGATTATGCATCAAAACCCCACTCCGTATCATCCTAAGGCGAACGGAGCTGTTGAGGCTGCTAACAAGAACGTAAAGAAGATACTTCGTAAGATGGTGCAAGGTTCCAGCCAATGGCATGAAAAGTTACCTTTTGCTTTACTGGGTTATCGCACTAGTGTTCGCACTTCAGTAGGTGCAACTCCTTATTTGCTGGTATATGGAATACCTGCGGAAGTCGAGATTCTATCCCTTCGAATCATTGCTGAAGCTGAAATTGATGATGATGAATGGGTCAAAACTCGACTAGAGCAGTTCCTGTTTGATTGATGAAAAAGGATTGGCAGCAGTATGTCATGGTCAATTGTATCAGAAAAGAATAGCAAGAGCATACAACAAGAAGGTGCGTCCCGGGAAATTTGAAGTGGGCCAGCTGGTATTGGAACGCATCCTTCCACATCAAGCTGAAGCTAAAGGCAAGTTTGCCCCAAGCTGGCAGGGGCCGTTCATTGTGACAAAGGTGTTGCCCAATGGTGCTTTGTATTTAACAGACATAGAACGTAAATGTGTGGATATGGCTATCAATTCTGATTCAGTCAAGAGATATTATGTATGATTTCTTTGCTTATCTTCAATCGCATTTTGTACTATGCATGTTCAAAGTTGGAATGACGAAGGCATTTTATTCTGTTATCCCAAACACTTTTATCATTTGTTACCCTTTTTTTGAGCCTTATTTATTTTCTTTCATACCCCTCTTTTGGAATCAGAAGTAGAGCTGGAAATAGAAAAGAAAAAGAAAAGACAAAAAAAAGGGAAAAAGAGAAAAGCAAAAGAAAGAAAAGAGAAAAAGAAAGGAGAAAAAGAAAAGGAAAAGCAAAGTAACAAAAGCAAAACAACCTTTACTAGTTTGAACTACGTTCGACCTGATTCCTTTTAAGGATATGTAGGCAGCCTTACACGGTTCGGTCCCATCAAAATAAAAATCCAAAATTCCCCAGATTCGAAGAAACTGGGGCAGAAGTTTTAGTTTTGTAAAAAGATCTGATTCCAAAAGTTGTAATTTTGAACCCCTTCATCTTAAATTATTTTGAGCCTGCATGCCACCCTTTCTTTCTAACCCTGTCCTAAACCTACATTACAGTCCAAAGAAAGACCTTTTGATCAACTTTGAGGATGCCAAGTCAAATGAGATGGAGGTATGATTTACATCATGGGTAGCACTTTTGTTCATGGGCACAAGGAAAAGTGAATAAATGAGAGAGTCTTATTGGTGAAAACCCTCACGGGCACCATAGGGCGATGTTGAGTCGAGAGAAAATTCAAATGAGAGAGTTTTATTGGTGAAAATCCTTACGGGCACTGTAAGGCGACAGTGAGTTGAGAGAGGAGCAAATGAGAGAGGCTTGCTGGTGAAAACCCCTCTGGGCATTACAAGCCGAATGAGGTTCATGACTTTACAGAAAAATTGAATTATGGAAACCCCAGTTTTGAAGTATGAAGACATGGCATGAACTGAAATGTGATTAGTTGGATGGATTAGGCTGATCAATCTGAAATGCATGTCATGATCATTGGAGTCAGTTGCTTCATTAAGATAAGTCTCTTTTCCACTTTTCTTCAAATAGTCGTCTCTGTTTTTTCCTTTTTATTCCTAATTCTCGAAGTCACTTCGCTTCATTTCTTTTGGTTCTATTTTTCTAAGTCTCTGTCAAATTAGTCTTTGTTAAGCAAGCAAGAAAGGACTTCAAAGCTCATTACCAGCTTTTTATTTGCACCAAGCAAAATTCGGCCAGGCACATCAAAAGTGACATGATTTAGAATGAGCAATGCGGTGGTAACTGAAGTTTAGGTGGTCAAGTGATTCGTGAATTTGTAGGAAATGCAAAGGTTCAACAGTTGTCAGAATGAAAGTGACATACGACGAGTTGAGTGTAAGGGATTCATGTCATTCAGTGGTTTTGTGGTCAAGGTCCGATCAAAAGGTCAAACAATTCTTTGTAGCCCGAAGCAGCTAATCAAAATGAAGCGGGGTAGTGGTAGAAGCAGACACTTTCAGCAAGGACGCCACAAACTAACCGCCACATTTTCAAACTCACAAAATTTTCTTTATTTTAAGCAGGTGTAAGAAATCTTGTTTGCTTTGCTAGGAAACCCCCATGAGGAAAGCATGTTCCAGATAAGTTCAGTTTTAAGTTTTCAAGACCCTCCTGGATAATGGGAGGTAATTTCAACTGTTCAGGACCCCCCGGATAATGAGATTTAATTTCATGTTTTCAGGACCCTCCTGGAGGATAATGGTATTCAACTAACAATCAATGAATGTTCCTAGTACAAACTGGGGTAGAAAATTTTCTCTATTTTGTCTATGCTGTTGTGATAGCAGGCGCCCACCTGGAGAATGAGGGAATTTATTTCAAGTTTTACGTCAGCAGGCGCCCACCTGGAAAATGAGGGAATTCATTTCAAGTTTTAAGTCAGCAGGCGCCCACCTGGAGAATGAGGGAATTTATTTCAATTGTAAGTCATCAGGAACCCACCTGGAGAATGAGGGAATTTATTTCAATTGTAAGTCATCAGGAACCCACCTGGAGAATGAGGGAATTTATTTCAATTGTAAGTCATCAGGAACCCACCTGGAGAATGAGGGAATTTATTTCAATTGTAAGTCATCAGGAACCCACCTGGAGAATGAGGGAATTTATTTCAATTGTAAGTCATCAGGAACCCACCTGGAGAATGAGGGAATTTATTTCAATTGTAAGTCATCAGGAACCCACCTGGAGAATGAGGGAATTTATTTCAATTGTAAGTCATCAGGAACCCACCTGGAGAATGAGGGAATTTATTTCAATTGTAAGTCATCAGGAACCCACCTGGAGAATGAGGGAATTTATTTCAATTGTAAGTCATCAGGAACCCACCTGGAGAATGAGGGAATTTATTTCAATTGTAAGTCATCAGGAACCCACCTGGAGAATGAGGGAATTTATTTCAATTGTAAGTCATCAGGAACCCACCTGGAGAATGAGGGAATTTATTTCAATTGTAAGTCATCAGGAACCCACCTGGAGAATGAGGGAATTTATTTCAATTGTAAGTCATCAGGAACCCACCTGGAGAATGAGGGAATTTATTTCAATTGTAAGTCATCAGGAACCCACCTGGAGAATGAGGGAATTTATTTCAATTGTAAGTCATCAGGAACCCACCTGGAGAATGAGGGAATTTATTTCAATTGTAAGTCATCAGGAACCCACCTGGAGAATGAGGGAATTTATTTCAATTGTAAGTCATCAGGAACCCACCTGGAGAATGAGGGAATTTATTTCAATTGTAAGTCATCAGGAACCCACCTGGAGAATGAGGGAATTTATTTCAATTGTAAGTCATCAGGAACCCACCTGGAGAATGAGGGAATTTATTTCAATTGTAAGTCATCAGGAACCCACCTGGAGAATGAGGGAATTTATTTCAATTGTAAGTCATCAGGAACCCACCTGGAGAATGAGGGAATTTATTTCAATTGTAAGTCATCAGGAACCCACCTGGAGAATGAGGGAATTTATTTCAATTGTAAGTCATCAGGAACCCACCTGGAGAATGAGGGAATTTATTTCAATTGTAAGTCATCAGGAACCCACCTGGAGAATGAGGGAATTTATTTCAATTGTAAGTCATCAGGAACCCACCTGGAGAATGAGGGAATTTATTTCAGTTTTAAGTCAGCATAGGCGCCCACCTAGAGAATGAGGGAATTTATTTCAGTTTTAAGTCATAAGGAACCCACCTGGAGAATGAGGGAATTCATTTCAGTTTTAAGTCCGCGCAGGCGCCCACCTGGAGAATGAGGGAATTTATTTCAGTTTTAAGTCAGCGCAGGCGCCCACCTGGAGAATGAGGGAATTTATTTCAGTTTTAAGACAGCAGGCGCCCACCTGGAAAACGAGGGAATTCATTTCAAGTTTTAAAACAGCAGGCACCCACCTGGAAAACGAGGGAATGCATTTCATGTTTTAAGTCAGCAGGTGCCCACCTGGAGAATGAGGGAATTCATTTCAAGTTTTAAGTCAGCATCAGGCACCCACCTAGAAAACGAGGGAATTCATTTCAAGTTTTAATTCAACATCAGGCACCCACCTGGAAAACGAGGGAATTCATTTCAAGTTTTAAATCAGCAGGCGCCCACCTGGAGAATGAGGGAATTTATTTCAGTTTTAAGTCAGCACAGGCGCCCACTTGGAGAATGAGGGAATTTATTTCAATTTTAAGTCATCAGGAACCCACCTGGAGAATGAGGGAATTTATTTCAGTTTTAAGTCAGCACAGACGCCCACCTGGAGAATAAGGGAATTTATTTCAGTTTTCAGTTAGCGTAGGCGCCCACCTAGAGAATGAGAGAATTTATTTCAGTTTTAAGACAGCAGGCGCCCACCTTGAAAACGAGGGAATTCATTTCAAGTTTTAAAACATCAGGCACCCACCTGGAAAACGAGGTAATTCATTTCAAGTTTTAAGTCAGCAGGCGCCCACCTGGAGAATGTGGAAATTTATTTCAGTTTTAAGTCAACACAGGCGCCCACCTGGAGAATGAGGGAATTTATTTCAGTTTTAAGTCCTCAGGAACCCACTTGGAGAATGAGGGAATTCATTTCAGTTTTAAGTCAACGCAGGCGCCCACCTGGAGAATGAGGGAATTCATTTCAGTTTTAAGTCAGCGCAGACGCCCACCTGGAGAATGAGGGAATTTATTTCAGTTTTAAGACAGCAGGTGCCCACCTGGAAAATGAGGGAATTCATTTCAAGTTTTAAGTCAACATCAGGCACCCACCTAGAAAACGAGGGAATTCATTTCAAGTTTTAAGTCAGCCGGCGCCCACCTGGAGAATGAGGGAATTTGTTTCAAGTTTAAGTTAGCATCAGGCGCCGACCTGGAGAATGAGGGAATGTATTTCAAGTTGTAAGTCAGCATCAGGCGCCCACCTGGAGAATGAGGGAATTTATTTCAAGTTCAAGTCAGAGGTAGCAGGAGTCCACTCAAGAATGCGAGTCGATAGTTCGAGATGCACAACAGAACTGTAGAAGATTCAAGATCAATTTTCTGAAGACCTATAGATAGGAATCTTGTAACTCATAGCTAATAGATTGCTTAGTTTCTTTTATTTTCATAAGGAGTTCAGCAAGCAGTAACAACAACAACTACAGTGAAATCACAGCTTCTCGGTAGTCCCAGCTACCAAAAATTTTCAGAACTACACTGACCTGATTCCTTTATAGCCAAGGATATGTAGGCAACCTCGGAAGTAAGGTTCAGTCAAAATTTTTCAAAACTCTTCCCATGGAGTATCCAAACGGGCAAAAATTGCTCGTAATTGCTCACTTTATTTTTGCCCAAAAACTCTTCGTGTTTCCAAGCAAATAGGGGTAGCTGTGAGCACGTAATGTTTGCCCGACTGAAAATACTCCTATAAAACTCACAAAAAATAGATTTTTCTAATTATTTTAATTTTTATAGAAATTTTTAAGATTTAATTGCATGAGTTAATTGCATTACTAAATGAAAATCACAAAAAATATGGTCATCTTTACATATTTAGCTTTTAGTTTTAAAGTTAGTATTTTTCTTTCATTAGTTTCAAGTTAATTAATTATTTTAATATTAGAAGTAGATAATTAATTCAATTCTATAAATTAGATTGTTTTAGAACTTAACTTAGGTTTGTTTTAATCAATTTTATTAGGATTTAAAAATTCAAAAAAACAAAAAATGAAAGAAAGGCTTTGTTTGGTTCCGGTTTGGGCCAAAGCCATTTTTCAGTGGCCCAATTCATCTCAAACCCCAACTCGCCCCGAGCCCAGTTCGTTCCAGCCCTCACTTAACCAAAACGACGTCGTTTTAGTAACGGCGATCTTAGCCATTGATTTTCTTTGATCGAACGGTTGAGAACTCCACACCCGAAACCCTTATAACTATCCTAAGACCCTCCCCCCAAACCCTAGACACCCCGCCCAGACCCCTCTCATCTACCTCTCTCACCCTCAGCCACTCACCACCACCCGTCGCTCGCCGAAAATCGCCCCACATCGGCGACCCACCTCCAATCATCTCCAAATTTTTACCCTACACTCCCCACACCCCCTAATCACTAATCCACCATTAGTTTCCCCAAAATCCCCACCCAGTTTTCTTTAATTTCAAATCTGAAATTCAAGAAAAACCCTAATCTGCCTCCCTCTACTTTTTCATGGAATCCTTTTTTACTCGATTGACCAAAATTGGTGCTAATTGATTGTTTTCATCCGAAAATAATAGATTGACACCTATTTTGGGTCACTTCGACGTCGCCAGATTCTGGCCAAGTCATCACTGACCGTCCACGCTTCGTCGCCATAATCGCTCGTTGATTCGCCTCAATTATTGACTCTCTTCCGGCCAAATTAGTACTTTTCTCTTCCCTTCTTCCTTGTTTCTGTTCCGTTTCTCTTCCGGCCAAGTCTGTCTTTAATCGTTGATTTCTTGTATTCTGTTCTGACCAGATCATACCTAAATCCAGTCAGATTAATTTTGTTCACATGTTTAATTAGGTGCATAATCAGTTAATTATATTTTTAATTAGTTAAGTACTTAGAATAGTTTAAAAGTTGAATATTGTTGTTTGCGCTTTGATTTTTGACTTATCCGAAGCTTTTATGATAATTGTTTATAATTACTGAAATTCAAGGTTCTAAAAGAAATGAAAAAATGAGGAATTTGTTTTGTTTGGTTGGAAACTCACTAAAATAGGAAATCAGTTTAAATATAGGGGTAAGAATTGAGAGTTAAAAAAAATTAAAAGGGTCTGAAAATAAAAGAAGCTTCTAGAATAGGGATAGCTGCCCTAATTTGTTAAGAGAAATATGCTGAAACTGGATAAGAAAGAGACAGCTGTAACAGAATTAGTTAGAAAAGATACCCTTTCTCCTTAATTTCAGGGAGGGAACATGGAAGTGGAGCTGATCCTATTTTGCCCTGTAAAAAAGGGGACTCCCCTGACAGAAAGTGGGAGGTTAAACAATTTTCTGCATCTTCACTCTCAAAAGGTATCAAAACTTAGAT
Organism: Nicotiana otophora; assembly: GCA_000715115.1. Lineage (NCBI taxonomy): Eukaryota > Viridiplantae > Streptophyta > Magnoliopsida > Solanales > Solanaceae > Nicotiana > Nicotiana otophora. The sequence continues at coordinate 18,830 of AWOL01S0037690.1, read as the reverse complement.
AGAAAAAGAGAAATTTAAAAGGCTGCTCCAACTTTACTGTTTCCGGGTGCATTTTCTGGGCTTAGAAGCTACTGAATCTTAACACAATGGGCTGTTGATTACTGTTTAGCTGCTCTTGTTCAATCAAGCTCTATTTGCTCGCAAGTTTGGCCTTGATTTGGTCGTTCTTTCTTCTATTGTTCTTGCTGATAGGTATGTAATCTACTTATCCTGCTGGATCATCAGTAAATACAGATTCAAAGATGTAATTTGTTCTTATTATGCATATGTTTAGATTTTGTGCATAAAACAATTGAGTGGTTTTTCTTGTGTGTTGTCAAATCCACTCATTGTTTGCTTTCTGTCTTGATAAATGGGTTTTATTTCAGCTGTGATTATTGATTGGACTGTTGTAAATCTAGTTAAGATAGGGCTATTTGATTTCAAGTCGAAATAAGCTAGTACAAGTTTAATTTATGAATGAAACAAGCTTGATTGGTATATTAGCATCTGTAGTTTTCTTTTAAAAGCTAAATCCGAGTGTGAGTTGTTTGCTTTCAGGGATCTAATTGAGTATGAATGTCGTTGTGAAGTCTGTAGTAGTTTAAGTAGTAATATGAGCATGATTTAAGTTAATGACATGAACTTACAAGCAATAGTGTGACTAACTTTTGAGGTTTTAAATTGCTGCTTGTGGAATTGTTTGAGCCGAGCTTCATTCTTATACCTCTAAATTTACATTTATCCACTATTTACTATTTTTCACACTCTTAGGTATGTAAACGCTCAACATAAATTTGTGATATTTGGGGATTCAGGTTCTCTTGCAATCTCCGGTTCTTTAAAATAACATATTGAAAGAAGTTGTTGGCATGCCTTTTCTCTGATTATCCCTTTGTGTGTTGAAATCATAGAAAGTTATAATCATTTGAATCTTAAACTGTTGTTTTGTTTGTTTCAATTGTGATAAGTTGGATGCAGATTTGCAAGTTAGCTCTGTAGCTATCCTTGTAAATGCAACACTGTTTTTGAGAATTGCAAAGTGTCACATAGGCCGGAATTAAGTGTCTTAGTAGAAGATAATGAGATGGGAAGCCAGGAGTTTATTTTTATATGAAGTCACAGCTGATAATTAGCTAGATACAAGGATCGTTAAGTTTATTTTGTTTATGACTAGAGCTATGTAAATTTATTATCCATTTTGTATAATTTCGATTGATAGCTAGTTCTACGTTTTTCAAAGAGTTTATATGGATGTTTCTGTCTTCTCTCTGAGGCCTGGGGCGGTAAACATGCCTTATACATTCTTCACATGAAAATAGATGTTTGAAAAGGAACTATTTTGCTTATGCTCTTTCTATTCTTATCTGTTGTGGCTTCTTTGTTTATCCCAGATGTTCTAATGCTAGATATTCTAATGCTAGAGTAGCTAGCATATTTGGCAGAAGTTCTGTTTTTGTATGCAATCTACCTCCGTCCATATTCACCTTTCAAGTTATTTTAATTAGCTCAAATGATTTTGATATGGGATTTCACTAACTAATTTTGAAACAAGCCTTTGAGATTTAAACATACGTAGGCTCTGAGTTAGAAGCTAAATTGATACTCTTTCCCAACAAAACACACTCCATAAATCTAGACTTTGCACGCAAATCCCAAATTTTAGGATAATAGAATCATAAATAATCGTAGCAACGCTTTAGGCGTGTGTTTAATCGACTGTCGTAATTGTTTACACGTTCGCGTGACATGATTATGATTTTCCAAAATAAATCAAAGTATGCGTTCGCGCGACTTTGGCCAATAATCTTAATATTAATAAAGCGGGACTAATTGTGTATACGTACGCGTGACATAATTTTAGCGCACCGAATAAAACGGATTCACACTCATGTGATCCGTTTCAAAGATAAATCCATAAGCGCCATATCTAAAAGTGGTAAAAGGTAAAATGCACATAGGTTCTAAACCATGTAATTAAACAATTTGATTAAGCCATGTATGATTAATACGACCGTGCTAAAACCACGGAATCCGAGAGTACCTAACACCTTCTCCCAGGTTAACAGAATTCTTTACCCGGTCTCCTGATTTTTGCAGACTTTAAACAGAGTCAAAATTCCTCTATTTGGGATTTAAAATAAATCGGTTACTTAGGACCCCATATATTATCCCAAGTGGCGACTCTGATTAAACAAAAAATCCCATTTCGATTAATGTCACTTTAATTGAAAAAATCCTCTATCCCCTCGGGAAAAAGGAGGTGTGACACTAACAGCAAAATCCTTCTTCGCGAACGCGAGAGGCTCCTCGCGAACGCGAAGAACAACACCAGAACCAGCAACCAGCAACATCAAAACACCCAAACTTGGTCCGGAACCACCCCGAATCAAACCCGAGGCCCCCGGGATCCCGTCCAATTGTACCAACCAGTCCTAATACATAACACGAACCTGCTCGAGGCCTCAAATCACATCAAACAATATCAAAGCCACGAATCATACCCCAATTCAAGCCTAATGAACTTTGAAATTTCAAATTATATATCTTGTGCCGAAACACATCAAATCAATCTGGAATGACTTTAAATTTCGCATACAAGTCATAATTGACATAACGAAGCTATTCTAATTTTCAGAATCCGACTTCGGCCCCGATATCAAAAAGTCAACCCCCCGATCAAACTTCCGAAAAATTCATCTTTCGCCATTTCAAGCCAAATTCCTCTACAGACCTCCAAATAATTTTCCGGACACGCTCCTAAGTCCATAATCATCATACGGAGCTATTAACATCATCAAAATGCCATTCTGGAGTCATCATCGCACAGTTCCGACTACGGTAAAAATCCTAAGACTTAAGCTTCGTTTTGGGGATCAAGTATCCCAAATCACTCAGAATCATCCGGTAACTGAATTCAACCACGCACGCAAGTCAATACACATAATAAGAAGCTGTTCATGGCCTTATGCTGCCAGACGGGGCTTAAATTCTTAAAACGATAAGTTGGGTCGTTACATTCTCTACCTCTTAAACAAACGTTCGTCCTCGAACGTGCTAATAATTATTCTGAGGTTGCCGAATTGATGATTTTTACTTTTACAGATATGCTCACGGTTGGTCCCACGCTACTGCATTGGAGGTAAGTCCGGCAACACCATCTCATTTGAGATTATTTCTTTTATCCATATTTGTGAACCTTAAGACCAATTTCTTACACTCCAAACATTTTCAGAAAGTCCGATTTTTCATCAACGCACGGTATTAGTCTCAACTGGCTGTAGCAACTCGTGCCTACATATATCAACTTTCTTGATAGTGTTGAAGTTCTTCAAGACTTTCTCTGGGTTGCTACATTCTTCCCCCGCTTAGGATCATTCGCCCTCAAACACATAACATATTTATCTCTTCCTTTGCAATTCTCAATCCTTCAAATTTTACTAACTCCCAAATGTTTCAGAAATTTCGGCAGAGTCTCCCCTGTAAATGGGCCTATCCACCTGCTAGAGTAACACCAAAATGACTCCTAACAACACATTCACAAGGTATATATCAATAACACTGATCTCAGCATTACAAGAATTGAATTATCATTATGATATAAGGACATGAAGTACATCATATGTATGCTCATCACCACATCTCAGGTCTTAAAAGTTGTTCATAATTAATTCCAGCATTATCAATTAATCTCATATTAATCAACACATCGTTTCGAATTTTCACAATACTGATGATAGAGTGTGAGGCATAAAGACCTCATAACTATTTACCCGACTTAACGAGTCACATTTAACGCCACTTGGGCACTTACCTCATAGGCTAAAACTCAATGTTTACAGCACGAAAATGCCTGAATATGAACAGAGAAATATACAAGAATTATCAAATAAGCCTAACAGGCATGATGACTCCCTTTAAATATTATTGTACAAATTAAATTTTACAAAGGTAGAATTTAAACTCATAAATATTTTACCACAAGGACATCGTCCTTACATAACCTCCACCGCGACTTGTAGCCCGGTTTAAATATTTCACATCATATATAAAATGCGAGGATCTCATCCTCAACTCCGAATCATAAGTATTTTGCACATTGTGCCAACTGAAATTTTAATTTCCTTTCTTTCTTCATTTCAATATATTTTATAAACAGTTTTCACAACACATAATGAACGCTCATACCGGTAGGGCGTATAATTCATCAAAATTGGAATCAATTATTCTGAATCTCATTAAACCCACTATAATGAATAATAAAAATTACTTTTGGACTTATAGCCCTCAATAGTGTACAAAACTAAATGATAGACCTTATACCTTCAAATCTCCCAACAGGGATAAACATATAAGTGGGTCACATATTTACGAAGCTTACCCATAAGTGGAGCATAATAGGAGGACTCACCTCAATATTCAGAACCGAATCAAATTAAGAAAAATATCACAGAATCAAGATCGTACCTGTAATGACACCATCTGGTGTATTGGCCTCAGCCAAATCATAGTGATTATATCAACGGTTGGGTCTCCACCTCTTAGGCGTCCACTACCCGCCCGTCCTCCATCTCTAGCTGACTGTGCACGTGGAGTATCAACTGGAATAAATCTTGTAGCTGGAGTGTTCTAATGAAATCCACCCCTCCCAAGTCTGGGACAATCTCTCATGATGTGCCTAGTATCACCACACTCATAACAACCCCTCTGAGGTCGCGACTGCTCGTACTGAGTCTGTGCCGGATAACTGGAATAACCACTGTAAGAATCTCGTATCGGTGGTGCACTATAAACTGGAGCACCCCGAGTAATCTGATGTGCGGACTGAGCTGACTGACTGCTCGAGCCTCCGCTATACTGGGTTCTAGCTGAAGAGTAAAATCCACTGAATCCTCCAGATCTTCGAGACCTTTTGGCCTCCTTAGACTCCCTTTCCTCGCCTAAAACACCCTCAATCTTTCTTGCAATCTCCACTACTTGTTGAAATGGAGCATCGGTTTGCAACTCTCTAGCCATGCATATTTTAATATCATAATTGAGCCCCTCAATGAATCTGCGGACCCGTTCTCTGATTGTAGGAACTAAGATAGGTGCATGATGGGCTAAATCACTAAACCTGATAGCATATTATGACACTGTCATAGTGCCCTGACACAACCGTTCAAATTCCGTGCACCATACATCTCGGAGAGTCTGGGGAACAAACTCTTTCAAGAACATTTCCGAAAATTGAGTTTAAGTTGGTGGTGTTGCATCGGCTTGTCTACATTCTTCATAGATTTGCCACCACCGATACGCTGCGTCTGACAGTTGAAATGTAGTAAAGGAAACTCCGCTCACTTCCACAATACCCATGGTGCGGAGAATACGATGACAATTTTCCAGAAATCCTTGGTCATCCTCTGTAGCTGTGCCACTGAAAGCTGGTGGATCATATTTCTTAAACCTTTCAAGTCTCTTTTGTTCTTCTTCTGATGCCTCGGGCCTAACCTCAGGCCGAACCGGAATAACAGGTTGTACTGGTACTACACCCGGAACCTGACCAACGTGAACCATCTGCTCTGGAGTTATGGTAGGAGTCTGAGCTACTCCCCCAATCTGTGAAATATTTGGTGCAACAAAGATCAATCCCGCCTGAGTTAATGTACCAAACATACTCAGGAACTGTGCTAAGGTCTCCTGAAGTCCGGGGGTAACAACAGGTGCTTCTGGTACATGTCTCCCAACTGGAGCTACTAGTGGCTCCTCAACTATTGTTTTGACAGGTGCTCTAGTCGCAGCACGTGCCCTTCCTCGACCTCTACCTCGACCTTTACCTCGGTCTTTACCTCGGCCCCGGCCTCTTACAGCCCTAGC